>PVIJ01019561.1:0-23234 GCA_004024925.1 Scalopus aquaticus
GTTGGGGGGGCGGAATGTGATGAATTAGTTAGGTATGGAAAGAAATCACTCCCTTCTTTCCTCTCCAACCTCAGTGATAGTGAAAAAAAGTTAACTAAAAGCATTGGTTTTGCATAGCACTGTGCTCATAATACATTTACATCCCAAATGAGGAAATAATCTTATCTGTTGCTATGAGGGCAAGAACCATGCCTATCCAGTTCTACCCTGTATCTCTAGCATCTGACATACTGCTAGGCCAGTACATGATAAGGAGATGCCCTGTGAATCTTTTTTTTTTTTAAGATTTATTTATTTATGCATACAAGCTGGGGTACAGGCCAGAGGCATGGGGCGGCGAGAAGGTTCACCAGAGACCAAGTGGGGAGCAGAACAGGCAGATCGACAGAAATACACTGCTGAGGGGAGCAGCGGGCGAGGCAGGAGAGGTCTGCCACGCCATGTGGGAATCTCCCTGACTGGTCGTCGAACTTGCACTGCCAACAGCTCCAGAGTGCAGGGCTTAACCACTGCGCCACCAGGGAGGCCCTGCCCTGTGAATCTTTTGGAATGTATTTTGGTTTTGTTTACTTGTTTCTTTTTTTATTGAGGTAACACTGATTTATAACTCTGTATAAGTTATAAACAGCTTCACAACTTGGCAACTATATATACCATACCTTGCCCACCACCAAGGCCTAGTTACCATCCCCCATCACCCAGTCAACACCTTCTACCAGTTCCACAACCACCTACCCCAGTACCCTCAGGGAGCCACCATTCTGTTTTCAGAATCTAAGGGTTTGGTTTTTGGTTTGTTTTGTTTACTTTCTTTATCTTCCACATGAGTGAGTCATACCATATTTGTCTTTCTCCATCTGACTTATTTCACTTAACATAATCCCCTCAAGTTCTATTCACGTTGTTGCAAGTGATAACATTTCATCTTTTTACATAGTATTCTACTATATATGTATACCACATCTTCTTCATCCATCAATGGGCACTTAGGTTGTTTCCATATTTTGACTATTGTGAATAGTGCAGTAATGAATATTAGGGTACAGATATCTTTTCATAGTATTTGCATATTCTTCAGATACCCAAAAGTGGGATTATTAGCTAATATATTTCAATTTTTAATTTTTTGAGGAACCTCCATATTGTTTTCCATAGTGGCTGCACCAATTTACAGTCTCATCAATAGTATACAAAGGTCTTTTTTCTTCAAATCCTTTCCAACACTTACATTTTCTTGTCTTTTTCATAATAGACATTCTATTATAACTTACAGAGGCATTCTATTATAACTTATAATGAATGTGAGATGAAATCTCATTGTGGTTTTGACTGTCATTTCCCCAGTGAAGAAGAACATCTTTTCCTGTGTCTGTTGGCTATCTGTATATATTCTCTGGTGAAACATCTATTTAAGTCCTTTGCCCAGTTTTAATTGGGCTACTTGTTTTTCTGCTGTTGACTTGCATGAGTTGTTTATATATTTTGTATATTAAACCCTGTCTAATATATGGTTCGTAGATATCTCATTCAGTGGTTTGCCTTTTTATTTTACCATTGGCTTATTTCACAATGTAAAAGTTTTGTTTGGGATGTGTTTTATATACACAAGATCACAAAGACAGAGCAAGCAACATGGTGCAATGAAGAACTGAGAAATGAAAGGGGAAAGCTCAGTAGGTATGCACAGAGAATAATGAACCCCTGTGTAATCAGCTGTTTGCCATGCCATTTAACAGGTAGCTATCTCTCTATACTGGCTGACTAAGCCCTTTAGTTTGATATATGAGATCTGAGAGATTACAATAGTCAATCAAGTTATAATCAGCCATTCCAGACCTAGGGACCACCCTCCCCCTCACATGACCACACTCATTCCTGCTCTAGTAAAGTATATTTTTAACTTAAACCTTAACTTTCACAGAGAAGTGTTTTTCCTTATTTCTAAGATTTTGTGTTGAAACTATTTTAATAAGTTATAGAGTCACAGGAGATAACTTTCCTGAGTTTTATTTCTTGATTTGTGAGATGAGGATTATTAGATAATGTCACTGGGTCATTGTGTAAATTTAATTCAGCTAATGCATTTAAAACTCTCCATTTTTTACTTTTAAAATCTTAAGGCAGTTTTATCATTATGATCTTCAGCTTTTTCATCCAATTCTGCTCCAATGCCCCTTCTTTAAGCCTTACAGGAAATATCAGAGTATATATCTTCTCTTTGACAGAAGTGGGAAAATTGGTTAGCCATCTGCCCTGGGAGGCCCTTAGTTCTCTGACATCCATTCCTCATATTTATCTCTGTGCTACCTATAATCCAGAGACAGGTCACACACACCCTTTAGTTATGGCCAGAAGTGGGTATCTCCAATTTCTCATGAGAAGGGAAGACTCTGTAACTATGATAAGCATGATTAACATTGTTAAAAGTATTAACTCAGCTACATGGATTGTGATATATGAGAATACCCATTCCAAGACCATATAAAAATCGAAAGCTTTCCATTAACAGGAAAACAAAAACAACAAATGTTTAAATTCCTTAAATTTTTCTATCTCTCAAAGGCTTATCACAACCATTTCCAATGACTCTCCATTGGTTTTGCAGTCTGGTTCCAGTAGGAAGAAGAGCACTGCAGACTGTAAGAGATACCTAGGCCCTGAGCACAAAATAGCTGAAGAGACAAATAACAGTATTACCCAATTTTAAAAAATGTAGAAAGAACATGAGCAAACTGTTCATAGAAAATGAAATGTAAATGGCCCTTAAATGTGTGTGTATTTAAAAAGTCAGCATAACTTATGAGAGAAATGAAATGCATATTTAAACTAAAATTTCTCATGTAACACATTGGGAAGAAAGTCTAAAAGATTGACTACATTGTTGGTGAAGTTATAGGGAAAAGGGAAACAATCCTTAAGCGTGTGAATTGGGGAATATCTAGCAAAATTACAGATGTGTTTAACCTTTGACCAAGAAATTCCACTTCTTGGAATCTACCCTAAATAGATCTATCTGCACAAGTGTAAAATTAAATAAAAACAAGGTTACAATGGTAACCTTGTCTATGACAGCAAATGAACAGAAACATTCTAAGGGGACCACAACTGGGATTGAGTAAATAACATAAAACACCTCTACACAATGAAGTACAGTTTTTCCAGAGGAAAAATATCTGATATGTTGCCTAAAGGAAAAGATTTCCCCAGAACACTTTTGTGCAGGGTAGTTTGTCAACAATTCTACACATTATCTTCAAACCAATCCCTTTGCAGCCTATCTTCACCCTTGCCCCCATTACACCTCCTAGATCTGACACTATTCAGGGTCCTGTGTGGCAAAGCAGCTCTCATTTTATCTTCCCTTCAGTACTTCAGGCTGTTGCTTTCTCCATCTGCTAGATGTCACACCCCTCCACCCCCATTTTATTTTCCTTCTAAATTATTGACTTCAAAAATACAGAACTAGGGCCTCCCTGGTGGCGCAACAGGTTAACTCTCAGCCTACGAAGCTATCCGCAGCCACTGCAGCACAACTTCGATCCCCAGCCAGGGAGCTTCCCACATGGTGCAGCAGACCTCTACTGGCTCACCCACTGCTCCCTCAGCAGTGTACTTCAGTGGATCTGCCTATTCTGCCCCCTGCTCTGTCTCTGGTGAATCCTCTCACCATCCCACACCTCTGGCCTACAGCCTAGTTCTTGGATGCATAAATAAATAAATCTTAAAAAAATACAGAACTAGGGTTATCATAATCTCTGAGTCATGATACACACATCATTAACCTATGTATGGCCTGCTTTGATGTTATTCTTATAGTAAAACAATGAGCACCTCTGAACCCACTATCCAAACAAGGACTAGACCATAATCTATAACTTACATGTCACTACATGTTCTTCCACATCCAGCCCCTTTGCTCCTTCCCAGAGGTAAAGACAATCTTGAATTTGTGTTTGTTATTTCTTTGCAAATAGATTTTAAAGTTTTATCTACATATATTTAGGCCTGAGTAATATATTGTTTGGTTCAGTTGTTTTGTTTTTGGTCTTTGTAAAAGATTATGCAAATATATCAGGCCAATATAGTGTTCTGGAACTTGCTATTTATTTATCTATTTTTTGGAATTTGATTTTTAAATTTAGTCATGTATAACAAAACTTACCCATAATTTTACACGTATCTAATGTGTATTAGCCTTCATTGCCGTATTATACTATGTAACTATGACACAATTTGTCCATTTACCTGTCAATGAGTAAGTACTTAGGTTTTTTCCAGTACTGGTACGAATATTCTTAAACATGTCTTCAACATTTAATGTTGGGCCTCCCCGGTGGCGCAGCGGTTGAGCGCTGCGCTGTGGAGCTGTCGGCAGCAGCGACGCGAGTTCGACTCCCGGCCGGAGAGAATCCCACATGGTGCGGCAGACCTCACCTGCTGCTCCCCTCAGCAGCGTATTTCTGATCTGCCTGTTCTGCTCCCTGCTCTGGCTCTGGTGAACCCTCTCGCCGCCCCACGCCTCTGGCCTGTACCCCAGCTTATATGTATAAATAAAAAATAAATCTTTAAAAAAAAAACATTTAATGTTATAAGACTTCTAAAATTTCGTCATTTAAATAATTTAAAATGATTTCTCATTATGTCTCAATTTATATTTCCTTAGTTACTAATGTGGTTAATCAGAAACATGGACCATATGTATTCCTCTTCTGAGAAATGCCTTTTTCCTTTTTTCCCAAATTATGTTTATTGAGGTAAAGCATGTTTACATCTTTGTATCTGCTCCAGATAAAGTAGGTTTACATCTCTGTACCTGCTTTGCATCTGTTCCAGTCTCTACAAATGTATGCTTTCACACCCTGCCCACCACCAATACCCCAATGATCCTCAACCATGTTCCAGTGGGTGTATTCCCTCCCCACCTCCCAGCCCACCACCCTCCCAATCTGGTTGCCTCAATTTTGCAGTCAGATGTTAAGAGTTTATTATTGGTTTGGTTTGACTGACTCTTTGTTATGTTTCTCTATATTCCACATATAAGTGATACAATCCTGTATTTGTCTTTTTTCCTTCTTACTTTTTTCACTTAGCATTATTCTCTCCAATTCCATCCATGTTGTTACAAATTGCAGTTTATCCTTTTAAGAGCTGAGTAGTATGCCATTTCTAACTTACCTCAATACATACCTCGATTTACCACAATAAAAATCAATATTAAATGTATTTAATGAATTCTCACAAATTTTTAGTTTCATATATTTTGTATTCGTATATTTTTCAATCTTGATCTGTACACACAATATTTTGTACCTAATAAGATATTCAAGACATAGAACATACACAAAAATTCCCTTCTACCCCAACAACCAGTTCCCACACTTTGCGTCTCAATCAACAATTGATGATATTCTATCTATAAATTAAATCTGTGATTTCTAGAAATTCAAATAAGTGAAACAGAGTATTTATTCTTTTATGTCTGACTTCCTGCAGTTTCCTCTTTGATATGTAAATCACTTAAAATGTAACAATTTCTCAATATTAGATTTTCTAGATAGTTGTATTTTTATATTCCCAATTCAATTTTTTCATGTTCAGAAAATTAATTCAGTACAACTGTGATTTCAATTCCCTCAATTATTTTAAATCAGTAAGATAAGTATTTTTTTATAAAAAGCTTTTAGTTTCATTGATCTTTCCTGTCTTTTTAGTTTCCATTTTATTTTCCACTCTAATCTTCGTTATTCCCTTCATTCTATTAACTTCAGCTTTAATTTAATCTTTTTTTTAGTTCCTTGAAATACGAAGTTAATTTACTTGAAATCTCGCTTGTTACTTACCATAGACATTTATACTATAAACTTCTGACTTCAAACTGCATTTGGTGTGCCCCATAAGTTTTTGCTATGTTGTAATTCCATTTTCATTTACCTCAAGATATTTTTAATCTCCTGACTTCTTCTTTGACCCACTAGTTGTTCAGTGGCATATTGCTAAATCTACACATATCTGTAAATTTTCCAGCTTTCTTCTTGTAATTGACTTCTAGTTTCACACTACTGCAGACAAATTTGCCTATTTCTTTCAGTTTGATCTGGTTTTGCTTTGTGTTTCTGAAACTCTGTAATTAGGTGCATACACATTTAGAACTGTTATGTCTTTTTGGTGAATAATCTCTTTAACACTATGTAATGATACTTTCTATTCCTCACAGCAGTCCTCATTCTGAATCTACTTTGTCTTGTATTGAAATAACTAATATAGCTTTCTTTTGACAAGGATTAGCATTTTATTAATTTTTCCACCCTTTTAATTTATGTCTTCATATTTAAAGTGCATTTCAAGAGTGATGTCACTAGATGAGTAACACAGATACTCCTTGTTTCACCCTCCCGCACAAGAACAACTGATAACTATTTGTGAATCCTGTAGCACAGGGATAAGACTGAGGCACCCCCCTGTACCTCAGTGATCATCACAGATTTCATTAGTTGGCAGAAAGAAACAAGCATCTATATAATGGGAGGTAGGTAGAGAGGGATATGCGGAAGTGGCAGTCTGCGGGTTGGTCAGAAACAGAAGGCTGCCAGCCCAATAAAAGGCAAACAAGAAGCTACAACTAGACAACGTAAGACTTCAGGGAACATGACGTCATAAACAGAGAATTATAACTCCCTAAAAACTAATCTTAAATAAATGGAAGTACGTAACCTCATAAAGTACTCAAAATAGCAATCATGAAGAAACTCAAAGAGATTCAAGAAAACTCAAAAAAAAGCAAGCCAATGAGCTCAGGAATAAAAATAACACAGAGAAGAAGACTAAAGCTATAAATAAGAAACTAACAGAGATTCAGAGTCTGATAACTCAATAAACATGAAGAGCACAAGGGACTATGGTGATGGTTCACGGGTGAATTGGGGATGGGAAACCTATGGGGAATACACAATAATGTAAAGGATATAAATAAATATTAAAAAAAAAACATGAACAAGAGTAATACAGAAAGCTATGGAAGTAGAATAGGCTGAATTGAGGAACAAATCAGCAAGCTTGAAGATAGAAACCTAAAAATAATCCAGGAGGAAAAGATGAGAAAACCATGACATTAAAAAAAAGTAAAGAAACTTCATGAGAACTGCCCAACTCTGTTAAGAAATGGACATCAGAAAATGGACAATCTTCTATCCCAGAAGGTGAAGAAGGAGAAGGGAGCAGGGGGGAGCTAACTCAAAGACTAATACCTGTGAACTTCCCAAATCTGGGGAAAGAACTGAATATACATATCCAAGAAGGTAAGAGAACATCTGGTTATCTAAAGACAAAGAGAACTACACCAACACACGTTAGCGAAATTGTCAAGAATCTAAGACAAAGAAAAAAGTACCTGAACTCATGAGAAAGAATTTATGATCTACTAAAGAATCTTTCATAGCACTGGAGGGTAGCATTATAGTTTTTGCTAATCTACAATAGTCCTGGCCCTTCATAACTTAAAAGACACTTCTCCAAAGAAGAAATGCAAATGGTAAACAGACATATGAAAAAGTTTTCAATATCTCTCATAATCAGGGAAATGCAAATCAAAACCACAATGAGATACCACCTTACACCAGCAAGAAAGACACATATTTTTTAAAAAAGGAAACAACAAATGTTGGCAAGGAACTCTCCTACACTGTCGGCGGGAATGCAAACTGGTCCGACCTCTATGGAAAGCTGTATGGTGATTCCTCCAACAACTAAAAATGGAGCTTCCAAATGACCCAGCAATTCCACTCCTAGGAATATACCCAAAGGACACAAAAACATTAATCCAGAAGGACACATGCACACCTATGTTTACTGCAACACAATTTACAATAGGTAAGATATGGAAATAACCCAAATGCCCAAAAATTGATGACTGACTCAAGAAGATATGGTACATGTACACAATGGAATACTATTCAGCAATCAAAAAGATAAACTAGTGCAATTTGCAGCAACATGGATGGAACTAGAAAGGATCATGCTCAGCGAACAAAGCCAGAAGGAAAAAGAAAAATATAGAATAGTTTCACTTATAGGAGGAATATAGGGAAATCAAACAAGAGGAGAAAATAACACATAAAACAAAGGCAAAAACAAAACTAGCAGTCAACCATAAATAAGAGACATTCTGCAGGGGAGCAGGAGGAAGAGGGATCAAAATAGGAGAGAAAGAGCACAAGGAACTACGGTGATGATTCACAGGTGAATTGGTGGTGGCTGACCTACAGGGAATACACAATAATGTAAAGGATATAAATTAAATAAACAAATAATAGTCCTGGCGCTTACATTTAAGCAACTTCTAATTTGGGTAACTATAATAATTAACAGTTCAGAATCTAGATTTCTGTTCCAACTTCTAAGTCCAGTTCACCTAACTTAGCCCTGTTAACACCTTCTAAAGTGAACTAAACAATATACATGAAGTTAGTGCCCCATGGGGGTGATATATTCTGCATACATAGATACACATTGTGTGTATAAACAAATACAAATGATTTTAAAGTACCCTTTATATATGGATATGTGTGTATAGTGTGTGTATATATGTGTGTGTATGTGTGTATATATATATATATATAAAGAATATTTTAAAACCATTTTTATAAAAGTTTGTGCATACTTTGTAAATAATATCAAAAATAGCTATGGTATAATTTTCACAAAAAAAAATATTATATGTGCATATTTCCTGAAATATTTTTATGGGAAAAAAAATGACATCCATCTTCTAAATTCCTAAAATGACTTACCAAAAGTCCTACTCTTCAAAACTATATAACACAGAGTTCAAGAACACTGAGATGAGTACACTTCATTCTTGTCTCTATACATGTTAACACCTCTGTTCCCTTTCTCTCAAAGTCTGATGATAAAAGTGATAAGCAAAAATCATTTAATGTACCTATTGTATCTATTTTCCTTCAAATTTTGAGAGATGTTTTCCTCAAGTTGTTATGAGAATTAATAAACCCATGATAATTTCTTATTAAAACTAGAACTAGCAATTTTATTTTCCATATAAAAATCACTTACTTGCTCTACATAGTCACTGGCAATGACTTTGGTCTGAAAAATTAGCTTCAATTACACACTATATTTATTAGAAACAATACTTTCTACAATAGAGCACTTTAATTTCAAAAAATAAACACAGAGAAACTAAAATGTAGTTCTTTGCACATATAGTGGCTGCCAGTCATTCAAGAAAGTGATCTTCACACTTAACAAGCTTTTAATTTTCTAAAGTACTCAAATAATATATGGCTTGGTATCTGAGATAAGAAGATTTTATTTCCTGTACAGAAGCTACCCTTGCATGCAACTTTAAGTAAGAAATCAGGGAAAACAATCTACATTTTAAATTTCTCAAGAATTAAGGGTGGGCCTCCCTGGTGGCCTAGCAGTTAAGCGCTGAGCTGTGGAGCTGCCGACAGCTCCAATGTGAGTTTGACGACGCCCAGCAGGGGAGAATCCCACATGGTGCAGCAGACCTCTCCTGCCTTGCCCGCTGCTCCCCTCAGCAGTGTATTTCTGATCTGCCTGTTCTGCTCCCCACTCTGTCTCTGGTGAACCCTCTCACCGCCCCACGCCTCTGGCCTGTACCCCAGCTTGTATGTATAAATAAATAAATCTTAAAAAAAAAAAGAGTTAAGGGTAGTAAACAGACTCATGCAAAAATAGAGAAGTTGCACTTCATTTTCAACTTCTATGCTAGGATAGATTGGCTTAAACAAGTTTATTGACCCAAGGTCAATTCACTTTTGCTTGGTGATACCACTTTAGGATTAATGACACTTACCAAGTGATTCCCGCCTTCTATTTTTCACAGATACACTTTGTCTCAATGATATACTGAAAATTTTCTATAACAAGATTCATACCTTTTCGTATCTTCAGCACCTATTTTGTTATCCCGCACATAATTTCAATGAAAATAAATGATCCTTGCAAAAAACCCAGTCTTCTCCAATCCTCACTTCTCTGTAAAAAGGGAATATGCACTTGTACTTCATAGGAATATTGTGAGGAATAAATGAAATCACATAGATTACTATGCCTAACACCATTCCAGCTTGTGCACTGTGGTAATTGACTCTACATAACCTTTAATTATTGCATAGAATAACATTTCCCAACTTCAGAAATTGTGTGTTCGACTTCAGAAATATTTAACACAAAAGAAGATGAGACCTGAAAGCAGTAGATAAGATTAATAACTAACACATTTTTTAAACTGTTGTATCAGTCCAAGAGTTTACTCGATTCCGTTAAAGTCATCTATGGCTACCTTGGCTCAGATTTCCACTTTGAATGTGCTATCGTCATGTTAAACAAACCACAACCCTTTATAACTTGCGAAAAAATACAATAAAATAATTTTGTAAAACTCATAAATTAGTAAAGAATCAAATTAAAAAGATGGCTAAGCATAACTTTAAACACTATGAAAAACAACAAAATGATCATTTAGTGGAGCATGAAGTTTGTTCGCTTTAAAGAAAAGAATAAGCTGAAAATCATATAGCAACCATCAAAAAATGATTCACATCTTCCTATTAAAAAAAACTTATCACTTATTTATCTGTTACGGCTAATGCGTATATGGGGGTTGAAAAGGATGTAGTAGAAATAAAATTTTGTGAATCATAAATGAGAATGCAGAAATGATGCAAGCGATAACTCAGACAAGTACAATAATCATGATCCAAATCATGCTTACATTTTTATACAGTTTATCATAGCAACTGTAAATTGCTGTTAACAGTTAATTGCCATAAATGGAATTGATATCAGATAACAATGAATCATGACATTCATCAAAAAAGGAAAGAAATATTAAAACATTAATCTGCATAATACTGGGGGGCAATTATAAAAATATGATGATAATAACCTAAGTGCATACCCCAATATGAACTTGTTCAAGAAATATCAGTTTTCCTAGAATTTCTTTTGTAAGCAGTAATTTAGTTCTTTCAACAGTAACTTATTATCTGTCCTTAAATTCGTAAAAATTTAAAAGGATGGGTTGATAGCAGGGAGGAGAAAAAGAGGAAAGAGGAGAGAGAAGAGAAGGAAGGGGAAAAAATAAGTAAGACAGTATACAATATAAACATTACTTACCTTTCAAGGAATAAAAGACAGTAAAGACCTTCAAAGTTCAAACATTCAGTTATACATAGAATGGTTCTTCCTTGTCAAATGCAATTGAAAAAAGTGCCTGAAAAAGCAGAATAAAGTAATAAAACAAAAATGAAACAATAATTTATTTTTTTTTAAAGATTTATTTATTTATATATACAAGCTGGGGTACAGGCCAGAGGCATGGGGCGGCGAGAGGGCTCACCAGAGACAGAGTGGGGAGCAGAACAGGCAGATCAGAAATACGCTGCTGAGGGGAGCAGCAGGTGAGGTCTGCCGCACCATGTGGGATTCTGCCCGGCTGGGCATCGAACTCACATTGGAGCTGTCGGCAGCTCCACAGTGCAGCGCTTAACTGCTGCGCCACTAGGGAGGCCCAATAATTTAATTCTTGTACTAAGTACAAGAGTAATTTTGTGCTCTTGTTTCTCTGTGAAATGAGAGTCCTGAAAAAACGAATGTTTATTTTTGTCCTCTGCCTTGATGAACCTCTTTACCATTCTAGCAGAAATCTAAAAGTGTGACAATAATTTCTTTTAAGTTACCTCTTCTACTCACACTAAAATTCTTCCAAGATCTTTTCCCATGAATAGCTTTATTTTATACAGGAAAAAAATTGTTGATAAACAGTTTGTCAAATATTCTCTTCTTGAAAAATACAAGAGCTTGAAAAAAAGGTAAAAAATACCTCTAGTCAGGAGTATTAAAGATAAAATATAAAGAAGGTATTTTTCAACACCAAGTTATTTCAAAACTTTTTTTCATAATAAAATACTTTTCTAAGGACAAAAACTTTAAATTTGAAGCCCCTATCCCCTGGTTATTCCAATAGAGTTTCATTTACTTGAACTTGGCTACGGTGCAAGTTCGATGCCCAAATGGGGAGATTCTCACATAGCACAGCAGACCTCTCCTGCCTTGCCAGCTGCTCCCCTCAGCAGTGTATTTCTGCCATCTGCCTGTTCTAATCCCCACTCTGTCTCTGGTGAAACCTCCTATGGCCCCACACTTCTGGCCTGAACCCCAGCTTGTATGTAAAATTAAATAAATCTTTTCCAAAAAAAAATTCTGAATATTTCCACCTTCTATGACTATTTAACCTTAAAATTATCACTTCAAACAGCTGGTGACATAAATTTATGTTTGCTGCATAACTTAAAACTTTTGACCAGGAGGCTGTAAAATAAGAAAGTTAAGTTCCAGGTAAGAGAAAGAGAAGACTTTTTGAACAATAAAATGAATATGTTACCTAAATTACATTAGATCTTAACGAGGGAGAAAATAATACCCTCATCCAAATTAACAAAACAAGTGGGACTGCATTTAGAAATTTCATTTACTAAAACTTTCCTTGCAGATGCTTATCCCAGGATGCTGTGGGTCCAGAGCTACACCTGGTGGCCATACACAAACTTACAAGAAACTGTTGTAAACCTCTTCACGGAAATTTGAAAGTTACTCCTCTGCTAGGCAAATATAAGCATCACTCAAGAAATGGCACTTATTACTTGATAGCTAGGGGAAATCCTAAAATTTCAATGAAAACTATAAAATGATTAAGGTAGGTAGTTATATATTAAAGCATAATATGTTAATGGTAGGATTTAAGAGATACACAAATATTCACTGTAAAATTCATTTCACTTTGCTATGTTGAGAAGTATTCATGTTTTTAAAAAAATTAAGTATTTGAAAAAGTGTTTCATCACTAATGTTTTTTCCATAAATACTTTTTAGGTATTATTTGCCTTACACATGAATATAATGAGTGTCTTCTTAATTCAAGTTTTCCTGACAGTCTATTATACTGATAAACAATTAATTATGAAGAAATTCACTCGATTCAAAACAATTCAATAAATGTTTCACATTTATTGTTTCCAATTTAATATTTACATGTATGAATTTTTAGATCAAGTTCTGAGACAGATATTTGGCTGATATCATTGGGGTCAAAGGGGATGATTTTTATGCCTCATGAGACATATGATCAAACTACTTTCTACCTACTTAACATGGCTTTCACAAAAGAAAACCTGTACCAATTTAACCAATATTGTGGGACCTACTCACTTAAAAATATTGCTGCTTTACTAAGCATAGAAGTATCATCCAAAGGTTAACCTAGAGTCCTTTGATTTCTGAAACTTTTTTTTTAGATGTATTTATTTAGGCATACAAGAACTTGGGTGTAGGCCATAAGTGTGGGGTGGTGAGAGTATTCACCAGAGACAGAATGGGGAACAGAACAGGCAGATCGACCGAAGTACACTGCTGAAGGGAGCAGCAGGCGAGACAGAAGAGGTCTGCTGTGCCATGTAGGAATCTCCCTGGTCGGGTGTTAAACTCCTGCTGCAGTGGCTGCAAATAGCTTCATAGGCTGAGACTTAACTCATTGCACCACCAGAAAGACCCTGATTTCTTAAACTCTCAACTATTTTTATTTCTGCATCTATCTACTAAACTCTTAGTACTTTTCTTGTAAATTTGAATAATCACCTATGTGTTATAATTATAAACCCATTTTCTCCTAAACTCACAATTTCCTGGTCAGCTCTCATCCTTTAGTTATTTCTAGCGTGTTAATTTTAATGTATCAGTCTCATGTTTCATGATTTCTTTAATCATTCAGAACTAAGAAACATACTACTTCTCAAAAATGCCAGAATATTTTGTTTTAAGTTATACACATTCAATTCAGAGAGTAAAGCTTCCTTTAAAAAGATAACAGAGAGGAGATATGGACCAACATGGTGACAGAGGTGGTTCCTTGCTTTTCTCCCAAAAGGTCATCCAAAAGTAAACTGGGGAACACTATATCCAGAGAGTTCTGTGGTTTTGGGTAAAACTGAAACATCCCTTCACATCAGATAGCAACACAAACTTAGATAGAGGAGACAGAAGATTCACACTTAACTGAACAAGAGGTAGGTGGAGAGAAATGCCTGGAGATTGTGGTCCAGGGTGGGGGATACAGATAGTGGAACTGCTGCACATGCTGGAGTTGAGGAGCGTTCTACAGGCTGGGTCCCCATTAAAAAGAACAAAAACAATACACTGAACTTAATTATCCTTCCCTAAACTCGCAGGGCTGGTACTGAACTAATTAAGTATACTGATGGCACAGATTGCAGAATTTCATATTTGTAATTGCAGAGAAAAAGAATATTGGCAGTGCCACAAACATAAAACAGTCCTCCCCTGTTTACACATTTGCACAAGTGGTTTGACCCTCCAAGACCCTCCCCCATCCACTGACTCAGCAACTGTAAGATCAGGCATCAGAGCCTATGGAAAACAGAAAAGGTTAAAAAAAAAAATCAAATAAAGCCACAGTATCACCTGCTGGAAGAGTAGTTCGACGTTTTAAGGCACAACACTCATCAATATATGCACCAAATGAAGAAGCATAAAATATACAAGGCACACCTATTAACAAACCAAGAAACAGACATTGACAGCAACACAATAATAATAGGGGATTTCAATGGACAAATCAGCGAGGCAGAAAATCAATAAGGAAAAATGGTCTTAAGTAAGGAATTAGACCATACGGGCTTAATAAACCACCACCTAAAAGTTGAATACACATTCTTCTCAAGTACACATGGAATATTCTTTATGTTAAACTGCTTGGTGAGTAACAAAGGTGAGTATTTTCTCTAAAATTACAAATTCACAAAAGGTTCATACCATTTGATCACAATATGAAAATACAAATCAATCACACACAAAAAATGGAAAAAAACACTAGTAAGTGGAGATTGAATAACATGTCACTATTGGTTTTACAAAATTAAAGAAGAAATTTAAAAATACCTAGAGATAAATGAAAAGGATGACATGCAGTACCAGAAAATACAGGATGCAGCAAAAGCAGTAGTAAGAGGGAATTTTACAGCAGTAGGGGTCCACATCAAGAAACAAGAACAATCTCAAATAAATAACCTTACGCCTTAAGGAGCTTAAAAAAAAATAACAAACAAAACCAAAACCCGTAGAAAGAAATAATACAAATTAAAGTAGAAACGGAAAAAAAAAATTTAAGGTACAAAACACCAGTAAAGCAAAAGATGGTTCTTTGAAAAAACAAACAGTACATACAGCCCTCTAGCTAGGCTCACTAAAAAAAAAAAGGGGGAGTGGAGGAGAAAACTCTAAAAATAGAGTCAGAAATATACAGTGTATAAACCAACATTAACTCAATAAAAAAAATACAATAAAAAATTTGAGGGGAAAAAAATTGTGACCTCATTCTCCTAGAGCACTATTTCAAACATGGTCCTCCCAGATGAACTGCATAGATAAATTTAAGGGACTGATTCTAAATATAGATGATGTACTAAGGTGGAAATTCTGGTATGGACACTAGAAAACTGCACTTTTAAAAGAGCAGATGATGCAGATTTAGGCTTGAAAAATCCAAAATCCAAAAAGTCTTTCTCCTGAAAGACTGTAGGTGAGCCACATATGGTGGGATTAGAAGATGGGTGAGCAACATAGATGCCTGACAATCAAGAGTGAAATGAATATTGAATAGTGCATACATTTTTTCTTGTAAAAGTTTTTTTGAGATATAATTCACATACCATAAAATTTACACTTGTTGAAAAGTGAACAATTCAATGCTTTTAGTACATTCAGAGCTGTGAAACCAATACCACTACCTAATTAGAGAACATTTCCTTCACAACTAAAAGAGATCCCATGTCCATTAGCAGTCATACACTGTAAGTCCAAATCCCTATTCCCAGGCAATCACTGATCTATTTCATCTCTACTGATTTACATGTGAAATGTTCAGATAAATGACATCATGTCATATTCAGTTTTGTGACTGACTTCTTTCACTTAGAATAACGTTTTCAGGGTTTTCCCATGTTGTAACATGAATTAATACTTCATTCATTTTTATTGCCAAGTAACACTTCATTGCATGGCTACTCCACAAAATGTTTCACCAGTAGAGCATTTGGACTGTTTTCACTTTGTTGCTATTATGAATATATTGCTATGAATGTTCATGTGTAAGGTTTTTGAATGGACAGGCACTACCATGAATGTCGATTATCTAGGACTTAAATTGCTAAGTACATATGGTAACCACATGTTTAAACTCTTGAGAAATCATCAAAGTGATTTCCAAAGCCACTTCACCATTGTACATTTGCAACATTAGCTTCGGTTTCTCTTCATTCTTCCCAGTATTTGTCATTACCTGACTTTTTTTATTCTAGTTATGCTAGTGGGTATGAAGTAATATCACATTGTAGATTTGATTTGCATTACTCCAATGACTCCTAATGTTGAGCACTTTTTCATTTGCCTATTGGACATTTGTGTATCTTCTTTGGAAAAATGTCAATTAAAGCCTTGGCCCATTTTTCAACTGCCTTTTTATCTTTTTGAGTTGTAAGAGTTCTTTATTTAAACGTGGTACCAGGACAATTCAATAAAGAAGTAAGGCTTTTTCTACAAATGATGCTGGAAAAACTGTATATTCATATGTAAAAGAAAGAAGTTCTACCCCTATCTCACACCATCTGTAAAAATTAAGTCATTAATTCATAGACCTAAAAATAAAGCTAAAACTATAAAAATGGTAGAAGAAAGCAAAGTTTAAATCTGTTTGACCTTGGGTTAGGTAACTGTTCTTAGATAGAATTTGAAAAGCACAAGGAACAGAAGAATACTTAGGCATATTGAAATTTATTATAAATTTTTTGTGCATCAAAGGCCACTATCAAGAAAATGAGAAGACAACCCACAGACTGGGAAAATTATTTGCAAATCATACCACTAAAGGGCTTGTGTTTTCAACAAATGCCCTGGGAAAAGTGTTTCCCTTTGAACAAGTTCTGAGTTGAGCCAAATAAAGAAAAGTCCTCTGAATAGGGCTTTTTCCTGGGAACTGACAACCTGGTTAAATACTGGCAATTCTCTAGTAATGGAGCTTTTTCAGGAAAATAAAGCATTCCGCCAATTCCACTGACTGTTAGATCACTGTTTTAAACAGAAAACATGACTATAAGGCTGCTAGTTCAGAAAACTATAGCAAGAGCTGGGATCAGGGAATGGGACAGCAAGTAAAAACACTACAAAGCCCACAATTCTTACCAAGATTCAGTTATTTGTCTTGAATATTGTTGCAAGTCCTTGTTAATTCCATGAGTTCTAAAAAGTGTTATTTTGACAATTTTTGCCAGTATTCTTGTTCCTTTACAGAGGAATAGGTTTTTCTGAGGTCCTTACTCTACCATTCCAGAAGAGCTTCTATATGTACTTTGAAGGGCAAAAAGTACGATTGTAACAACAAATAAGAAATGATAAAAACCTTAATGTGATGACTTGAGAGAATGCTAAAAAGAAATTTAACAAATGTTGACATTTAAATATATATTGAAATGACTAAGCACTGATACTTAGAAATAAACCAGAGGTTTTCTGTAAATTTCTTAATGAGAAACAGTTTGTACCTTAAATCTTTCTTTATCATTATCCTGATATAAAACAGGATGTTTTCTTTACCAGTTACTTTAGAAAAATATACTATCCTCAACATCTTTCTCACCACTAACATTTCCCTCCCCAAATCCTATTTATTTTAAAACAAGACTGTGTGATCAGCAGCTTACAAATTTATGAGTATCCCATTATAGCAAATTTACAACCCTTCATGATCGAACCCCAAAATATTTCTCCAAGCTTAAACTTCTCACTACCACCACCACTGCCCCCCTCCCCCATGAGTGTCCTATTCTCCAACCAAATTCCTACCCTTTGTCAAATCTACCCTGTGAGCTATCTTTATTTCCTTGGCCTGGCATGCCTTCTTGCAGCTGCAAACAAGCAGAATCCTACTGCCCTCTAAAATGAGTTAAGTATCTACTCCTCTCCTCTTTGTAGAGACAAACATTTGCTCTTCTCAGAGCTTATTACATGCTGCATTATTCTCAGACTGCCTACAGGGCAGTGAATACATTTATTAGCCTCTGCATTGCCTTTACACATATATACACAAAAGTCAGTGTTTTAAGACATTGTTCAAGAAACATTTGTGACACTGAAGAGATTACTTAAGGAATTTATTTTTACCACACATTACTTGCCATTTTAAGAAAAAAAAAAAACTTTCTTAGTACGCCACAAAAATCTGATTCTTGGGCCTCCCTGGTGGCACAACAGGTTAAGCACAGTACTATGAAACCACTGCAGCCACTGCAACATGAGTTCGCTCCCCAGCCAGCAAGATTCCCACATGGTACAGCAGACCTCTCCTGTCTCACCCACTGCTCCCTCAGCAGTGTACTTCAGTAGATATGCCCATTCTGCTCCCCACTCTGTCTCTGGTGAATCCACTCACCCCTCTCCCACACCTCTGGCCTACACCCCAGTTCTTGTATGCATAAATAAATAAATCTTAAAAAAAAAATCTGATTCTCACCCTAGATTCACAAAAGTTGCTATGTATTATGTGGAAAAAAGATCTCACTATAAACTATGGAAAATGCTTAAATATTTCATAGAACTTTTTTTGACATTTACAATCTCACATGCATGATCAATCTCCAATTCAGCATTCAATATTTTCCAAACAACTAATCACAGAGTTCTTTTTGTGCTAAACAAGCCAATGGACTAATGTTCAGCATAACACATTTGAGAAATGCTAGTTTAATTCTTTAATATAGTGAGTATAGAGTGATCTAGCCTTTGTTATCTTTAATTATGTAAATTTGTTAACCTAACTGCTGTCAGTATTAGCAAATCAGCTAGGATAAAGTTCTACTATTAAACAGGAAATCCAAAACGTACAAATGGGTTGAATGTATGGCACTACTTCTCTTTAATAATCCTCAGAACAAGTGATGTCATCAACATGGCGGTGAAGGGTCTCTAGGATCAAACTCTCCATGAAAACATCTAACAGGGAGAGCTATCATGAGATACTGAAGAAACTCAGACACACTACACAAACTAAAGCACCTCCACAGGTGATTCGGACACAGAGGAAAGTTGAGGGGACAGAGCAAGGAAGAAAGTAAGTCATTAGAACTCCTCCCCCCCCCCCACCTACAAAGTCCGACCACCATGACCAGAAGTAAGGGAGGAGGAAACTGAAATCAGGAAGTCAGGACCTGGGGCATTTAAGGGTCCCTACAAAGAAAGGTGGGTAAACACAGTTCCCCCAAGTTACAGCCATGTGCAAAATCCAGAACAGCAGCACAAGCGTCCCCTCACCCCCTCCTGAGAGCCAGCTTCCACAAGGTGACAGCCTCAGGCATCTTCAGGGGAAAGTAGGGGGGCGGGGAGAATCAGACAACCTCGGGCAGCAAAGATGGAGCAGCGACTCCCAGGCAGGGGACGTCGGCAGCATTTGCCACCACAAAGGGGCTGACCACAGCAGGAGCGGCCTCTGGAAGCCCCGAGACCTCAGGGGCAAAAGACTGAAGAATTCTCCTCACTCATGCAATTACTTCAAGGGCCCTGAAAGAGTGCTTTCCTCTTTAAATCATACCTGCAGCTCATAGTTCATTCCCACCATTCTAGAGTGTGACCAGGGAGGATTTTTTAGGGTTGTGTGTGTGTGGTGGTGTTTTCTTTTCAGTTTTTGTATGTTTGTCTATTAGTCTTTTTGTTTGCTTGTTTGTTCTTTTGTTTTGGTATGCTTTGTTTTAAACTAATCTCCCTGGGAAGGCTCCCTAAACTAAAGCTACAACCAGTATCTCACTGGGAACCACCACAGTCCTGAGAAGTAATTCTCCCCCATCTGTTTGTGTGTATATTTGGCCAATTAGCTATCTACTATCTACCATCTAACTCCCTCTCTACTATGTTTTCTAATTCCTCTGTTTTCTTCTTTCTACATCATCATCGCTACTTTCTTTTTTCTCCTGCTACATTCCCTCCTACTCCTCCTCTCCTTTCATCCCTTCCCATATAGCCCCTTTTTGCTTCTCTCACCTCCTAAATCTCCCTAACAACCTCCTCTTTCCCCTTACCCCTCCTCTATCTCCTAATTCTCTTTTGATCCTGGAACACGGTGCAGACATACCTTGAGGAACCTAAAAGTTCAACAGAGAAACATATTCCACTCTCATAGCAGACATCTCCCAGTGGGCTTGGCCACAGAATGTGTCTGCAGGGGGAAGTCACCACACAAGACTCTTGACTACAACAATCTGAGACAATGGATCCCACTCCATGCAGTGGGGGCTGAAAGAGCGGGGGTTTCTGCTGCAAAGCATAACACAGGACAACACCTACCATAACAGAAGAGTATCTGGACGGTATCTATCCACAGCAGCTCAAACACTAGGCAGACATAACCATGCTTCCACAAGAGAAAGCAGAAGTCATGCCCACCAGCACCAGAGGTACAGGGGTACTACAAACAAAGCCAAAGGCTAACGACGGGAAGGAAAAAAATGACAGATGATCAAGCAGGCTCTTCTGGGAACATTAACCACAGAAGAAAAACCAACCTCCAGAACCCAATCATATGGAAAGAAGATTATCTCCACCTCACAAAGAATTTTAAAAAGCCATAATGAAAACAAAGAGTTAAGAAAAAATGCAGAAAAAGACAAGCACACAATTAATTAATTGAGGAAGAGAGTGAAGGAACTGGAGGATAACCAGAGATTAGTGGAGGCGCTCAAGAATTCTGGGAAAAGCCATGAAAATGGATTAGAAGAAATGGAAGAACAAACCAGTACTCTCGAAGACAGAAGCATAAAAAGAACCAAAAGAGAAAAGGAAAGAGATGTATAAAGGAAAAAGAATGAAGAAACACTTCAAGAACTATCTGACATCATAAATAAAGGGTATATGAGAGTCACAGGAATCCCAGAGGTGAGGAGAGACAAAGGTACCGAGAAACTATTCAAGGAGATAATTGAAGAGAAATTCCAAAGCATGAAGAAGGAAAATAGAAACAAGAGAAAGCTAGAACAACACCAAATTACCACAATGAAAGGAAAACTACAGCAAAACACATAATAGTAAAGATTCCAGAGGTAAAACAAGGAAAAAAATAATGAAACTGACAAGGACGAATAAACAGATAACCTGTAAAGGAAAACAAATCAGGTTGACATCAGGCTTCTCCAAAGAAACACTACAAGCAAGAAGAGAATGGAGTGACATATTTAATAACCACCAAGTCAACAAATGCCAACCAAGAATACTCTACCCAGCAAAGCTCTCCTTCCTCTAGAAGGAAAAAAAAAAAAAAAACCTCAGACAAACAACAGCTCAAGAAATTCACTACGAAATTCCCACTCTGAAAAATATCGCAAGAAACCCTAGAGCCAAAACCAACAGAAAAATGAACAGGAAGAACAGAATAAGAAATAGAATCACAAAAAGGCAAAAAAAAATGGCAAATATGGATGCCAGTGTATCAATATTAACTCTAAATGTAATGGACTAAGCTCATCAATAAAAAGACAAAGCGTAGCAGGCTGGATTAAAAAACAGAATCCAATCTTTTGCTGCCTACAGGAAACACATCAAACTACAAAAGATAAACACAGATTGAAAGTAAAAGGTTGGAAAACAATTCTGAAAGCAAGCAGACCAAAAAAGAAGGCAGGAACAGCTATACTTATATCAGACAAAACAGACTTCAAACTTAAAAAAATTAAAAAGAGACAGAGATGGTCATTATATTTTGATTAAAGGGACACTATATCAGGAAGACACAAAATTCATCAACATATACTCACCAAATTAAGTAGCACCACAATATATCAGACAAGTATTATCATCTCTGAAAACAGACATTAGAAAAAAATATATATATAGTAGGAGACTTCAACACACCACTCTCACCAATGGACAGATCGAGATAAAAAATAAGGACACTAGAGCCCTAAATAAAGTCATAGACCTCATGGGTTTAACAGACATATATAGTACACTGCACCCCAAAAAATATCTGGGTACACATTCCTCTCAAGTACACACAGATCATTCTCCAGCACTGATCACATGCTGGGACACAAGGCAAACATCAACAGATACACTAAGACAAAATCATACCAACCATCTTCTCTGACCATAAAGGCATCAAACTAGAAATAAACCATGGAAAGAAAGCAAGGAACCCTCCTATCTCACGGAGATTGAAACCAATACTACTGGAAGACCACTGGACCAACAAAGAGCTCAAGGAAGAAATTAAAAAATACCTTGAGATGAACAATGAGGACACAACTCTCCACAATGTATGGGACATAGCAAAAGCAGTTATAATAGGAAAATGCATAGCAATACAGGCTCATATCAAGAAACAAGAAAGAACTCAGAGAAACAACCTAACCTCCAATCTTAAAGAACTGGAAAAAGAACAACAAAAGAACCCAGAACCCAGTAGAAGAAAGGAAATGCTAACACTTTGTGTGCCAGTGCCCTTTAAATTTACCAGCCTTTGGGGCCGGCCATTTTCTGTGCCACCACATGTATGGTATAAACATTCAATGAAACACACACAACTCCTGAAGTACTGGATATTAAAAAAACTGTAGGAACACGCCCCCAAAACATGGCGGCGAACAGACGCTAGGATCAGGCTCTCCTACAAAAAATCGATTCATGGAGAAAAATATCCCTAACTTTGAGAGCTGTCTCGAAGAGAACCGGATACCCTACACAATACAATCGACCCTGGGGGTGCTTTGGACTTAAAAATAAACTGAAGAGTCGGAGTAAAGAGAAGAGAGGGGACATCTAATCCCACACAAAGGAGGAGCAGAGAGGAGAGATGGGCAGACCAGCTTCCCCTGAGAGCAACTGAATACAAGGTTAGAAACTGCGGTGAGGTCGGAGGGCTCCGGCCAGCCGACTGGGAGCGCGACCCCCACTCCCCCACCCCACGACCCCCCTCTCTTCCCTGCTTGGCAGCCCTGAGGAGCAGGAAAGCAGGAGGGTCACTGTGTCCCATCCCCCACCTGGGGCTAGGTAACATCTCAAAGGGGAGAAAGTCCAAGCAAGAAACCTCCCCCACTGTCTGCTAGTTGATAGATTAGCCAGAAAAACCGGTTGGGCTGGAA
>PVIJ01019562.1:0-23227 GCA_004024925.1 Scalopus aquaticus
ACACACACACACTATTCGTTATGTGCTTTCAGCTCTTCTTGCGAGTTTCACAATCACTACTCCAAACCCCATGAAGCAGATGGTCCCAGAAGTGTAGCTGGGGTTGGGGCAAAAATTCCACAGATCCAGCCAAGAGACAAACTGGTGGAACATATTTGCACAGTAAATTAACCAACATAGAAGTCACCTCCTGGGCAGCCTCCCATGCCAACGTGACATGGGGTGTGGGCACCCCAGCGGTTTTCCAGGAGGCCTGCCCTGCCCCATCCCCACCTGCAGCTGCAACCCCACCTGCCCCTGACTGCTGCTTTCATGATTCACTCCGCACACTCACAAGGCTGCTCCACCATCTACTCACTTACTTACTCACATGGGTCACACAAGCAACGAAGGCAAGCTCCTTGTCTGTTTGGATCAATGCAGTGCCCAGACTGGTGTTTAAAGCATAGATGGTGCTTGAAAAATATGTGTTGAAAGAATGAAAAACTGTCTAAAAACAAGTTTCTGGAAAAAAAATTATTTAAAAACAGTAAAAGTCCAGGGAGCCTCTAATTCTACAGACGCGGCTGTTTAATTAAGCATCCCGGGAGAGCTTGTAAGCAGCGGTGCGTGGGCAGCTTCGTGTCCAGGGCCACAGGCCTGCGTGTGTGGTATGGGAAGCCACAGCGGGGGCCAGTGCGGGCGGGAAGTCCCGATGCTGGAGACACAGCCCCATGCAGGCCCCCAGAGGGCACAGAATGCAGCCCTGCGTCCCACCTCCACTCTGATTTGGCCTGGGGAGGGGGCATTTGGGGGAATATTCTGACTTCACTTTCTCTTTCTTGTTTATAAAAGGGTGCGATAATCATCATTCACAAGATTCACATCTAAAAATACGTGAAGTTGTTTTCAAACTGTTTGCACTTCCACAGATGTTAGAGGCACGATAGGGCCAGGCACCCAGAGGCCTGAACAAAAGTGAGATGTCATAGCAAGAGCTTCCTGGGAAGCGGTGGGCTCCTCTCTAATATCCCCCTGGCTAAGGGCGATTGGACTCCAACTTATAAATCAAATGTCTGTTTCCAAGTTGCAGTATTTAGGCTTCCTCTGCCAGAGACCAGATGCCTGGGTGGTCAACGGCCCTGGAGTCTGAGGAGCTGGTTCTCGGCCCGGGCCTGGGAGGTCACATACACCAGCGCCCCGCAGTGAGCCCGGGTGCGGAACAGTCTGTCCAATGCCCCTTACTGAAGGCACTCTTACTTCTGCCCCCAAGATACCTTCTAAAGGTGCCTAAAGCCCCTGGCACTCAGACCCTCACCATCCTAGCCTTTGGCTTCAAATCCTTCTTTCTGGAAGCCTCCATCTGTCCTCTTACAGGGTCACACTCCCACCCCAGCCCTCTCTCAGGAGACCCCAGGATTCTTGTCACTGATCAGCATTCGGCATCTGCTGGTGAGCGCACAGAATCTTCGAGGCGCTGATGCCCCTCCTCAAATTACTAGAGCTGTCAGCACACAGAGCATGTCCCTCCTTCTCGGCATCCTTCCCGAGCAAACAAACACACCTAAATGATTCTGCAAATGGACACGGTGGACGAGTTAAGTTTTTGCCTTGTCAGCAGAGGGTGCTGGAGGGCTGCTGCAGGAGGCAGGGGCCGGCCTTGGGTGGAGGGGTGTGTGCACTGCCTCTTCAGGGTGCTCCAGGACAAGGCCTCAGCCTGCAGCATGCTCTCTCCAACTGTCAGCTCAGGGTAACCAGAGGCCTTGCCAGGAGGCCTGTGGCCCCGATCCAGCCGCAGCTTCCTGCATTCTCTCCTTGACCCTTCGCACATGCAGGTCCGGATCCTGTGGCGCAGCGGTCTAGAGAGTCACCGCTGGCCGCTGCAGCAGCCAAGCCGCCCAGCACGCCCCTGCAGTGTGGCATCCCTAGCACCCAGTGGCCAGCATGTGTCCTCACTGGCACCTCACCAGTTCCCCAGCTCAGAGCCTCCTGTGATGGCGTCCCTCATCCCCAGGGTCAACGTCTCCCTGGTCCAGCTCTTCAGCAGCTTTTCTGTCCTCCTGGATCCCCTGGGTAACTGTCTGTCCTCAGCACTGAGAACAAGACTCATCAGGGGGGTTCTTCCCTGGGTGCTACCTCAGCCCCAGAGTCAGTGGCTGCGCCTTGTATTAGCTACATCTGAATTCCTGTGGTCTGCTTGACTTCTTACTACCCCACCCCACGAGCAAGGCTTTCCACCAAACTTCCACTCATGAATCATGGTTTCTGCCTCTTCATCAGATTCTAATGGATGCGCCCAGCCCCTCTGCTCATTTCTGCATAGCACTTCTAATTTGAGCTTTCCTAGTAGCCATCACCATTATGGCCATTCATCCAACTGGCAACATATCACTTGGTGTCAGAAAGGAGTCAGCTCCACTCTGTGAAAACCCTACTTAAATACAGAGACCTGAAATAGTCTTAGCACCGGAACACGTTGTAGTGAGAACTCGATTTTTCCAAAGGGTTTTTAAGTCAGACTTCCCATCTTTATTTTCCAGGGGATGGTTCAGATATTTCAGAATAATAACATATGACCATGAATTCAGGTACCAAAAAAAAAAATGTCTTTGAGCATTTAAGGAAAAAGGGAAAAAGAAATGACAAAAGATACTATGGGGATTAGAATGTGCATGCATATTGAAAAATTAGGGTGCTGATAAAGAAACCTCTTTTTAAAATCAGAATCATTTGTTATGTTAATTGGGGTCGTTTTTTTTTTTTTTTTGACTAAACTATGGCTCAACTCCATTTACTTGCTCATTTACTTCCCACAGGGTTCCCTACAGGGAGGGCGCGACATGGACACACAAATGAGATGGGGAGAGACACCCCAAAGGCATCTTTCCTATAACATAGGACTCATTTTCTCGGCGACTTCCTAACGCTCCCTTCAGTACAGGCAATGGTGGGCTCTCCAGCCTGACTGAGACAGGGCCTGGGACAGAGCAGGGGCGAGGAGGGGGAGGCTGAGGTTGGCCCACTTCCCTCCCAGACACTTCCTGATCCCTGATGGCTCACTCGTCCTTCCCCTGCAGGTTGCACCCCGGCACCCTCTATATAGCTCTGGGGGGCGGGGAATGTGAATGGGTTCAGACCCCCCTGACAGGGTTTAGATTTTCTGGCCGGCTGCAAGGCAGCTGTGCATGCAGGTGGCCAGACCCCACTTTCCTTCCTCTCAGCCCGCACGGTGCCTTTCTGAGCCATGGCTGACGCTCGTCAAAGGCAGAATTCAGATACAGAAGACCTGGTGCTGAACTTGAAGACACATTTGAGGAGAAAATGTTCTTGTGCTACACTCTGGGAACAGGCCATTGCTTCTGCTGTGTTGCCATTTACTGAGCTAGAGACGCAGCTTGGCAAATGTCACTAATCAGCTGCTCACAGACATTTCTGCAACTTTACAGGGACTCTGAAGGCGGATATGAGGAGCTCGCAAGTGTACAGGAGTCAGTCATAGAAAAGGAGTCGCCGGCTGGCCACACCCCGGAGCAGTTAGGGGTCCTCTCAGACCTCAGTCCCACACCTGTCCAATAGAAGTGGCCTGGCTTGAGGAGGGGGATACTCAGGTGAGTGTGTGAGATGCGGGGTCCTGACACTTACGAGCTCTGAGAAGCCTCGAACCACCCGCCGCCGCTTCAGGTTGGTCTCTCCGTCCAGGTTGGCCGTCTCGATGTGGCACAGCCCATCGGGCTCGCTAGAGGAGAGCAGCAGGATGTCCGCGGGGATGATCTCATTACAGTGAAGACGCACAAAGTCTCCCACGCGAATTTCCTTCCAGAATCGGTTCACGTACTGTTTTTGTTCCCTGGTAAAGAGACAGGGGTTAATAAGACTGGCAGGAGGTTGACCAGAGCTGACCCTGGGGGTAAACGCACGGGGTTCACCAAACATTTCTTTCCACTTCCAGAATGTTGAGAATTTCCATAAAAAAAGTGTTCTGAACAGAACATTCATAAAAGCAACACATGGTATAACTCCACTTGTATGTGATATCCAGAATACGCAAACCTTTGCAGATGGAAAGCAGATTATCAGTTTCTAAGAGCTAGGGAGAAGTGACATGGAGAGAAAGTGTTCAATGAAAAAGGTTTTAATTTGGGGGTGTTTAAAATGTGCCAGAACTAGACAGTGTAATGGTTATTCAGCATTGTGAATGGACTGTCACTCTTTGCTTTAACATGTTTTAAATGCCTACTCCTAGGTAAATATCCAGAGGAGTGAAAAGCAGGGACTTGAACAGATACTGTGCACTGATAGCCACAGCAGCATCACTCACAATAGCCAAGAGGTAGGAACAACTCAAATGCCCACCCAGAGATGAATGAATAAGCAAAATGTGATCTATACAGAGGATGAAATATTACTCAGGGAGGAAAAGGAAGGAAATTCTGATTCATGCTGCAACCTAGATGAACCTTAGAATCGAGCTGCTTGAAATCCATCAAACACAAAAGGAAAAATAATGTATGATTACTCTTTCATAAGGTTCCTGGAATAGACAACTTCATAGAGATAGAAAGGAGAATGGAGTTTACCTGAGCCTGAGAGGACGGGAGGAACAGGGAGTTACTGTTTAATGGATATGGAGTTCTGCTTGGGATGATAGATTTTTTTTTTTAATAAATGGGGATGCTTGCGCAGACTGTGAATGTATATAATGCTGGAAAGTATATACTTAAAAGTGGTGAAAAGGGCAAAATTCTGTGGCTATGTAATCACAACTAAAAATGAACAAAATGGTAAATTTTAAGTTATGTATATTTTATCACAAAAGTAACATCATTAGAACACTTTAAACCATGGTAAAGTGAGCTTAAATTGTGGCAGATTAGGGGGTCACTTGGTAGCTGAGGGTACAGGCCCTGGGGAGGCATGGTCTGAGTTTGACTCCCTGTTCTACCACTGTCAAAGGACTCCACTCTTGTTCTCACTGTCTTCAGCTGGAGAACAGAGATAACAGATGTGGTCTTTCCACATCATTCTTAAATATTCTTACCACCAAAAAGTAATGATGGCTACATAAGGGGACTGATGCATTAACAAGCTTCATTGTGCTAGTCCTTCATTTCGCATTAAATATACATCAAATGGTCATATTGCATAACTTGAATTTATGCAATTTTAAATCTCAATAAAACTCAGTAAAGCTGTGTGGAGGGGGATGGACTTGATACACATGTTATTTGCCAGAATAAAGCCCAACAGTCAGCTTTCAAGACCTGTTAGCTACTGCTAATAGATATTTAGATGAAAACATTATTTGTAAATTGCTCCAGATTTTTTTTCACTCTGGAAAAGCAGTCTCACTGATTCTACACAGGGTATTTTTAATATGGAAGGCCATGTTGTGCATTTTTAAATAAGTAGAGGAACATGCTCAACATAATGCTATAAAAGGAAATCTCAAGGCCATCTTCTGGGTGATATTTTTGAGGGACAAAGCACTAGGCACATTTCACTTTACCCACCACTTTCTTACTGGTTGCTGCTCCATAAAACTCCACTCCTTCCCAGATGTCCAGAGAGTCAGAATTGGGGCAGCAAGGTGTGATCTTGAGATGAGCCATGTTAACCACAACTCTCTGATTCCTGGACTTCAGGCAAGATATAAGGAGAGCTTGAGGAGCTAGAATTTGAAGTCATCCACAACTTTTTATGCATCCATTTTATCCACACTGTGGATCTGAGGGAACTTACAGCAAATTTCAGATGAAGAAGTATCCCCTTCAACTTGATCTTCTATTTTTTTATATTCCTCTAATTCAAGATCCATCAAACCAAGTATCAAAAGGTATAGTTTGGCTGCTATACAGTCAACAAAGATAAAGATAAATAAATGTAAGGGAAGACCCCACTACCAAATCGAGACCGTTGGGGGCTGTAGAATCAAGTCCCAACGTGATCAGAGAGAATGCATTCTCCCTGGTCAATGCAATCACCCCCTCCAAGGCCCGAATATTCTTAAATGCCGTTTCTCCAGCTGAGGGCCTGGCTCTGAGATAAGCCACAGAAGCAGCACTCCATCACCAGCCGTCCTGCCTGCTCGCTGCCACAGTCCGACCTCTTCCCAGTGGAGAGACAGACAGCCTTGACATATGATAGATGAAAATAACCTTTAGTCATGTTCCGTGTTCCTTTCCCTAAGGTCAACCCCTGATTTTATATCATGGAAAGCATTAGTCTTTCATCTTTAATCCTTAATCTTTCTGTTTTCTCATGGCCATTTGTTGGGTTGCTACAGAAAACACAGAAGAATTGAAAGAGCCAGTAGTCTTCCAGAAGTTTCCCAAAGTGAACTCACATTTAGTCAAGAAGAGGGTGGCACATACTCAGGGAGTTTGGTGTGCTGGGAACTGGTGGTCCGCCTCACCCAGGACGGGTAGAGGGAACTGACGACAAGGAGGAGGAGAAGAGGAAGGAGGGAAGGGGAGGGTGAAATGCTGTGTTAAGTTTATCTTAACTACATTCCATTTATAGAGCTCATTAAAAATAAAGTCAGTTTCCATCTGCTTTGTAATCCTAAAAAATTAGCTTGCCTACCCCACTGGAGTGCATTTTTTTTTTTAAAGTAACTTTACTGGAGTCATTTGAGCCCTGAATGAGACTTCCCCTGAGCCCCCCACACACATCCCCCTGTGATCCCTGGTGCCCAAAAGCAGCGAGGAGACCATGGAGACAGCGCGGGGGAGGGTGTGTGGGCTGCGCAGAGCAGCTCTGGGAAGCCGGGAGGAGCCAGGCGTCTGCAACAAAGCCCCAGACTCAGAGGAATTCCTCCCAAGGCCTTGAAAACCCAGACTTGGGAATCTTTGTGAGCAAAAAACAGTGGAATGGAATCCCTTCGTCACCTCAATAGACCAAAGATTCCTTAGCAAAACCCAAAGTCCTACCCACCCGTTCCCACTGGTGCACCCAGCCCAACGCCTGCCCCACAATGACCCCGCAGTGTTGCTGCCTGCTTCCTCTTGTTTAAATTATAGTAAACATTATATACACTATACAAACTATACGCACGTATGCAAAGACAACACATTACACACAACGTTTATTTTATACATAATGGCCCTCCCTTTATGGGGACACTATGACATCTATTTTTCCCCAGCAACTGTCTTTCAAGCAGGGTCTTTCAAGAAGCTGAAAGGAAGTCACAGGGTGGCGACTGCCCCACATGACTCGTGTCCTTATAAGAAGAAAGGAGACCCCGGAGATGCGGACACACTGAAAGCCCACGTGAGCTCACAGCGAGCAGACGGCCACCCAAAAGCCCCGGAGAGGGGCCTCACAGAAAGCCATCCTGTCCACACCTTCATCTTGGACTTCCGGCCTCCAGAACGGACAATCAGCCTCTGTGGTTGGAGCCACCCAGTCTGTGGTACTTTGTTCTGGTCGCCCCAGCAGAGAGACAGCTAATCACCTCCCTTCCCGGGGCCGGGTACAGAGGCAGCTCCCAGGCTGCAGTGGCAGATAAGGAGGGCGGCAGTGGCTGGTGGCCGGGCTCCATGTCAGGCAATTCACCCACAGGCGCGTGTGTGACGTCCTCACACATGTGGGCACAGGAGGAGACAGGATGCACCCGACTGACATATACTAGGGCACTGGCTGCTGACGAAAGGCTTTTATGAGCAGCCAGAGGACAACCTGGGGCTGCCTTCTGGTTCCCCAGGTCTCTGTGGGAGCAGTTCGTGGAGCACAGGACACATGAGCCTTCCCCTCCACGGGAGAAGCCTCAGAGCTGCACGCCACCCCATGGCCTCCCTGCAAACACCCACAGTCTAACACCAACCAGGGGATGCCCACACTTCTCTGGGGTCAGAGGCGTCTCCGGAGATGCATGGCTGGTATGTTTTTAAGTGACCAGTTCTGAATCATTCCAGCCCCCAGTGGCAGGGATCTGTTTGCAGCAGCTTTAGGAGGAAGGGGCGCAGTTTAGTTGCCCTGAGTACCCCTTGCAGGACGGGCTCCAGCCCATGGCAGGAGGCTTCTGATGGCCCCCACTCCCAGCCCTGGTGCACCCAGCCCCGTGAGCCTCGTCAGGGAGATGAGGGCTGTGACAAGTTGGGAGCAGCCCCTGCATGTGAACAGGGTGACCGCCAGCGCACTGCGGGCCGGTCTCAGGTAGACCACGCGTGCGGACCCGATGGAGAAGCAGGAATCCTATAAACCTGGAGCTCAGGTCAGAGGCAGGAAATCCGACCTGGAAGTGGACAGAGAAGTGGAGGGCTCACGGGGCCAGGGTCTGACTAAGGAGCCCAAGTGCCACCACCACTGAAGCTGAAATCTGCCAAGAACCTCAAGAGCCTAGAAAAGGATCGGGGTTCACGGGTGACCACAGCCCCTGCCGACACCTTGATGGCAGCCAGGTGAGACCCTGAGGAGGGAACCCAGCTAGAAACTGGGGGATTATACATCTGGCTTTTTCTCATCGGCTGAATTTGTTGCAGTCTCTTACAGGGCAGTGGAAAATGAATGCACGCCATTTCCACGTCCTACAGAAACAGGGGCGAGCTGCTTCTCCCCTCCTGGCGGCACCATCGCCTAGCTGTGTGGCCACCGAGAGCTTCGACTGGCGCTCAGCTACGGGAGCCACAAACTGAGAATACAGGACGTCACAAGAGAGTGCAGAGCACAACGGGCTAAAAGCCAAGTATGTTTCTCTCTCCCCACAAAGTGAAAGTCCATCAGAGGGTACGAGGAACTGCAATAACCCGCGGGGTGCCCTGGGAACGTGCAGCCTGGAATCAGCGGTGTCATAAGTAACACAATCACACGGTGACTCCACAGGAACAACCGAGCTCGTACTCCGGGGAGCCACACTCCCCGCTCACGGTCCCTAAGGCTTTTGGATCAGGGTGGAGATGCCAGAGTTCAAAAGTCAAAGGGCTTTTCAGGAAAAAGTGTGATACACTGAGGGGCAGCGAGCAACACGTCTCACGCCGCAGCATAGGCGAGGAGCCGAGGCCAGAGGCCACCCTGCCCAGCTGCTGCCCGCTGCCAGCTGCCCCTCCACGCCCTCCATGGTGCCAGCACCTCCCCCCTCTGCCTGCTGTTTGCTAAGTGGCAAAGGGAGAGCGTTAAGTGGACGGTTCTGAGGGTCTGTTCTGGAGCTGATGGGCGCCTTCAAGATTAGCTTCCCTCTTCTAGGAAAATCTGTTAACAACATTTTATAATTAGTCATGCTGCGTTTTGCAGTTCTTCTCTGAGTCTTTTTGGTCCAAGACAACAACAGCAGGGGTGAAAGAATAAGAAGGCAGTAGGAGGAGGACTGACAAATTTTACTGAAAGACAAGCGGTAAATAAAATTTTAAGATCCCTTAATTCATCATTTTTGGTCACTTGTCTAAACTGCATTAACTCCTTGCACTAGTTGTGTTTTCCAGGTTCTTGAAGTAAATGATTTCATAAAAGGATGCTGCTGATTTATGGAATGCAAAGGAATCACTTTTAGTTAAGAAGCGTGTTTTGACGCAGAGATCACATTTATACAGGTCCCTGTGACTCAGCTCTTTTTTTTTTTTAATTGCATCACTTTTATTGCGGTGGCACTGGTTTGCAATGTTTACTGTATATGATTCAGGGGTGCAGGTGCACACCTCTGGGGATCCATGTCACCACACCACACCGACCACTAATGCAGCCATAATCCCCCGCCACAGCTCACCCGGCCCCTCACCCTTTGCCCTGCACTCTCCACCCTACACTTCAGAAAACCTCCACGGAGATCTTAAAGGATGAAAAAACCCGATCCCATCCCACCCCAGGGGGACTACGTACACTAACGTGTAGAATTTAGGCAGCGGCTAAAAGGGCAATGCCCAGATCAAAAATAAGCCATGGCCACTGATCACAAGCTCTGATACAGAAATGGGAAAGAAAGAATGGGTGTGGAACGCTGACTGTGCAATCTCGATGTGACCGGACACCAGGAATGATTCCAGGAGACCAGGCTCAGCCCTGGAAGCTGGAAGGTGAGTGCACCCACCTCCCCCCAGAGCGGGTCTGTTGGGGAAGGAGCAGAGTCCACTGTTGAACAACTCTGAGTTCAGGGTGCCGGTGGGGCCTGTGTGGTGAGATGCCACAGACAAAAGCAGGTACAAAGGTGAGGTTCACAGTGTGGAAGTGACAGAAGCCCCAGTGCAGCTGCCATCTCTGAGGCCGCCAGGCAGGCAGGTGGCATGAAGGGAACCAGTGATGAGCGCTGAGCCAGATGAGGGGATGACACAGGGTAGGGAGGTGACAAGATGGACAGGCACAGCTAGTGACCAGGCGAGTCCACGGCCCTTGGGGTGAAGGTGTGTCCAAACTCCGAGTGCCCCCCATACCCCCCACAAGGACAGCCTTGTACACATCCAGCGAAGCCCTCAGGCTCTGTGTGGGCTCCAGCACCGTATTTTAATTTCTTTTTTGGAAACTAACTTTCAGAGCAACACCCCCGACAATGGCATATCCCCAAAGAAGAAGGTCCCCTTTCCAAACACGCAGGATTTGTAAGCCCCTTCCAGGCCTGTTCAGCACTCGGCGCTTGGTATGTCCAACCTGAGAGTTCCATTTTTTGAAAGACTGAGGAATGTTTTCCGAAAGTGGACCTTCTGTGCAAGGTTGTTGAGTGCGTCACTCAAGGCTTGGGATAATTCCATCAGTCACAACCAGCTGAAGGTCTAACACCAAATACCTGTCAGTATGAAAAGATTGTCTTCATGGGACTAGCAAGAAAAGGACAAGCATGGCTTCCCTCAACACGGCTTATCATGCACATGCACAGGTGTGCACGAAGCACTTGAAATCCTTTATCTCACACAATCCATCATCATATCTTCACTTCAGAATGTAGCAATGACATAGAGAGACTGGCTTGTCTGGAGTCATACTCCAGAAGTGACAGAGGAAGGACATGCACGTTTGATCTGGTAGCCTAAAGAAGAGTGTCTCATGACAATTTTGCAAAAGTCGAGGCCAAAACTCTTCATTTTTTCTTTTTAAACTATGCATCCCTGAGAACAACCAAATAAAACATTACTATATTTGAAAAAGAATGGAAAGGCAGAGAGTTTCATCAGAGTTCTCTCATGTTTGACACAGAGACAGATTAGCAATTTTCAGCCCATTTGCCAAAATACCGCTTATTTGCAAATAACCAGAAGGGCTGTGTCTTAAGGTCAGAAGTCACCAAATTGTGCTCTTTGCTACAAACTGGTTAAAGGAGCTTGACTCAACCCTGGCAGGTTGGAGGATGAGCTCATAGGTCACTGGGACCACCTGGGACAATCTGAGGGTAGCAACAGAGGGACACTGGCCACCGCTGGCCCTGGGAACACTTTCTGGGGCTGAGAGTAGCTGCTGGTTTTCATTGGAGCAGGACAGCTGTTCACCGTCTTGGTCGGGACGGCCAGGGAGCGTGACAAGCGCTCCTACCTTGGGTACTTGTCAGTCACTCTCCTGACACTGCTGGAAGTAAGATTGGGGACAAACCTGGCCAGTGCAAATTTGGCAGCTCCCTCTATGGATGGCTCACAGGTCATTCCTGTGCAGAGCTGCCTACCCTTTCTCAAAAAAATCCCTTCCCTGGAAAAATATTTACAAACAGTACTAAGCGGCTCATTCTGGAATGACTGGTAATTAATGATGACGCCTCACATCTGTCCAGCACTCTCAGTTAGGGTGACAATGAGCACGTACACACACACATACACACACACACAGTCTCATCAAGCTAATGACTCACCCTGAGCAAGAGACAGTGGTATGAAAGCTCAGGACTCTGGGTTTCCGGTTTGCAAACTAGGGTCTGCGCAACCTCTCCAGGCTCTTCCAGAAACAACTGCTTCCGCAGCAGTCCCTGACTCTGGCCTCCGGCCTCTCCTACTCTCAAGAACACCAGACCATCCACTCTAAGTGAGGCCACCTTCTCTATTTTTACTTCCTTTTCCATTTTTTGTACATGAGTTCCCTCTTTGACCATTATTTTTGAAGCAAGTGTTTGATTTTGACTAATAAAATCAGAAATGAATGGCAAGTTCCACCTTACATTGTGGTTTGTAGTTAGAGCAAGTGATGCCATTTTGTTTCCTTCGAGTGAAATGGAGCACGTGGATAAGTAATGTGTTAGGACCAGTCACGTATAAAACATGATTCCACAGTCAGTATCGTTTTACATTATTTCATTGACAAGGAGTAATTAACTAATCTCTGTAAAGAGAAAGCTCTTTTCTAAACATCCAATTGCTTCTGGTCTACCTATGAGTTTATCACATTTCCTGTTGGTAAAACATCCCCCGGATAAGGGAGGCATATTTCAGGAAGAGTTGTGTTATTTGCTAAACCATCAGAAATACACTTGGCCAGAAATGTCTGGGTGCTTTTTGTCTTTGAGACAAGACAGTTGAATGCATGTTCTTTTCCCCAAATGGCTCAGGGTTGAGGTAGGTTCCAGTGTAATGGAAACTACCTAAGTGCCCAAAGACACATGAGTGGTTAGGAGGATGTGGGATATACATGCACAATGGAATACTACTCAGCTATAAAGAGACTTGAAATATTGGCATTTATGACATGATGGAACTGGAGGGGATTGTGCCAAATGAAATAAGTCAGGAGGAGAAAGACAAATACCAGATGATTTACTCACATGTGGAACATAAAGAAACAAAGCAAAGGAACAGACAGAACTAAACCACACAAGCCCAAGAACTATGACTGCAGAATTGAGGCTATCAGAGGGCAAGGGTGGGGAACAAGAAGCAAAGAGGAGGGGTGCCCGCTGGGCTGTGGAAGATTCTGGATGTCATGGTGGTGGGCATGGTGGGGTGACATACATCTGAGGAGGTGTGAACCTGTACCCCTAAATCACACAGAGTGTTGCAAACCAATGTTACTGCAATCAAAAAGAAAAAACATATTAAGCCAAATGTAAAGTTTCCAGAAAAATACACAGAACACGTTTTTAAGAAAACGGGGAAAGTTGGGGAACAATCTAATGTGCAAACCAACCAGGCTCAGGCCTCCCAAGTATGGTTACACTGTAGAACTCCTTTGGCCTGGATTGGGGAGAGCAGTCAACACTTTTTTTAAGCAAACAGACGGAAACAAAAACCAGGATGAAGTGAGGCAATCCTTAGATGGGAGTTTCACAGCAAGAGATCCAAGAATCTCGGGGAATAGTCATGAGTGCCAAGCCCTGTGCCTTAGGGATAAGAAACTCTTATCCCTAAGAATTTAATTATCAGATGGTAGACAGTTGAAGGAGGGGGTATGTGAGGGAAGAGACACAGTGACAGAAACAGAAGATTTTTCACAGCACTCATGGAGATTCTAAAATGACCCCACAGTTAATATGCACTCAGGACACGCTGGGCAGGGGAGTGGGGAATCCAGAATGAGACAACAGCTTTCAAGTGGGATTGTGCAACCTCGGCACAAGTGACACAGCAGTGGGTTATTGCCTTCTCGTGCAGGGCTGTCTTGCACTGAGGGATGCGGAGCCACATTCCTGGACACCACCCACACGATACCAGTAAGGCAGCCTCCCCAGCCTCCCCACAGGCTGCAACACCAGACATTGCCAAGTTGACCCCAGGTTGAAAACCACAGCTTGAAAGTACCAGGGACAAACATTCTGGAAAACGTATTTTAAAAATCATGTAGGTGACTCTTCAGCACTGACAGAAATGACTAAATTCACAGCAGGAACTCAACCCAAATGTGTTGCGTAACCTTCAAAATGTGTCTCCTCTCCAGCTTAAACTGAAACATCTGCTCCTCTGGTGTGACATGCTGTGGATTCTGAATCTAATTACTACCAGGCGGCGGCAGTGAGGAGAGGCGTGGAGTGATTTTTTTTGGAGTGAGTCTGTGATAGGAAAATGACCCAAATATAGTGGCTTAAATCAGTTGTATAAAATGTATGTTCTGAAATCCTTTCCATTCCAGATGTCTCTAAACACAACAGGTGCTGTGAGAAAGGTCCCAGGTGTGTGTGAAGGCAGGTGTGCAGGGAGGAGGCTCCCCAAATGAGTCAAGATGGATGGAAAACACCAGGCCCTCTGAGGTGAGGTCAGAAAGGACAGTGCACTGTCCTGGGTGAACGCCTTCCCCCCACCATCACAAGACTTCTGGCTTCTGGAGAATGAAGAATGGATGTCACATCTTAGCCCACCTGTTCTAGGCTGACACTATGCAACAATTAACACTGCGTTACCTAAAAGAAGGACTTTTCCCAGGAAATGTATTAGCTTGAGACAGCAGAATACCTAGAAACAAGACCACTTAGAAACCTCTTAGTGAGCTTTAAAATAACTACCTTTCTTTGAGAAAAAAAAATCACTTCTACAGTTGTCTTTTCTGTATTTCATGGTACCTCAGTAGACACCAAGGAGACAGGGGGTCAGATTTGACATCTCAATAATAATCTTGCCCATTTGGATGAGGAAGTAAAACACTTGGGGGGGGGCACTTTTGGATTTTTCAAGGCAGTTTCTTCTACATTAATTGACTCGGTGACATTCTCACAAGGCAGGCATAAGTGAACTGATCCACGTTCTTACAGGCAGGAGAGATCCTGTCTTTTTGATAATTTTTCCTACGAGGCTGCAACAATTCACATTTCTCCGGCAGCATCTCAAGCTCCCTCATTTCTGCAAGCCAAAGCTGTTTCTTTCTCTTTATAAAACCTGGTAGGAAGGACACGGCATTTTACCTCCGTATCTGCCTCTCTCTGACCCTTGCCATTTCATATGCTCTTCTGAGATTCAGCGGCAAATGTCCCTTCATTTTTTCTTTTGTGATGTTGGTAGTTTTTTTCTTGACATCTTAAATTATAAGAGCTTTTATATTAAAAATATCAACAACCCCTTTTCTGTCTTTTGCTTTGAAAATATTTTTCTCTGAAGGAATGTTTTGGTTTTTAATATTTGTCACTGAATATTTTGCCACAGAAGAGTTTTCATGTATTTAAACATGTCTGGCTTTTCTAGGCTTGGCAAAGAGTCTCCTGCACCCTTGAGCTCTACATGTTGTTTTTTTGTTGTTGTTGTTGGGGGAGTGCAAGGTTCTTTTTAAATATTTAAACGTCCAAATTAACTGGTATTCATTTTTATATAATATGCCTTATGCCCAATGCAGTTTCCTCTAGGCAGTCACATAATATAACACATTTTATTATAATTATTATATATACTATACTGTTTATAAATGGAAATATGTGATCAAAATAAGTTAATATATGGCACATTATAAAAAATATGAAATGTGATATTTGTTATAACATCTATTGTATATTTGTTATATCATACAAACCAACTCGATGCAATATATTATATAAATGCTATTTGTTAAATAACCATTTTCCCACTGAACTCACGCTAAAATTCCCACATATGATATCATTTATTTGGTGCTTATCTATTATAGTCAAAGCAACCAACTTGTCATATTCACACCATATACTGGGGTGATCGCAGACTGCACTGGCTTGGTTCTACTGCTGCTTAAGGGCTGAGCGGAGCCTTCCCACAAGCTGACAAAGGTGCCCCCTCTGGGTGGAAGCAGTCCCTAGGTCCGCCCTGGCTCAGCATTTGGGTACAGCTGGGTGGGGCTCCCACTCCACTCTACAGGGTGCCTGTGAGTCATGTACAAGTTCATGCTGCCGTCTTGGTTCCAATAACTCAAACAGAAAGCTCTTTCTTTTTAATTCTTAAAAACTGACTTGACTGTTATGAGGCTTTATAACTTAAGGCCATTTTATTCAATGGCAAGAGAAGCTTCCAGGTAGAAGTGCATGCACACGTGCATTTCTCTAGAGAGCACTTGCTCTCCCACTGGGGCCCGAGGTCTCAGTGCTCACTCTCATCCTTCAAAGCCATACTGCAGTTTTCTTCATGAGGGTTCTGAGCCCTTCTTGCTAAATTTACTTCTAGGTATTAACAGCTTTTGTTCTTATTTTCAGGAGAAGACCTTGCCCACTTCCTCTTCCAGGTGCTTATGGCTTCCAGATACTGCAAGTTCTCCTTTGTGTGCTCACATGTCTTCCTCAGCAGCTCAGTTCCTCAGAAACTCTGGGTGTTAGTTCCCTTTGCTCAAACCACCTTCCTTTCCCAGGTGCCCAGGCCCCTCTGGAGGAAGGTAATTCTTGGTTAGTATGCCTGGGCCCTGCTCTGCTTCTAACGTGACAGGAGGTGCCCTCGGGTGGAAGGCAAAGTAACCCCCGAGAGAGCAGGAAACATGAAGCATCACCCAGGCCTCCCTGTCACCCTCCTCCAGCCACAAAGGCAAGTGAAAATCGGCCTGAGACCAGGGCGCTGAGTCATTCTTGCATGCATGGCTGCCTAGCACGCACCAACGCTGCCACGATGGGCACCTCACCTGTGCCTTCCCCACCAGAGGCCCACACACCTCTGCAGGCCTCTGAGCATTTGCCAAGATGCTCTACTGTGTGAGACGCAGCCAAGTGCCTGTGGCCCACGGGGGAGCCGGTGCTGGTGCTTTCCAGGGATGGAACCTAAGGCCCGCTCCAGATGCCCAGAGGCAGGGCAACCACTGCATTGGGCGAAGCAGGTGGGGTGGGGAGAGGGTTTAGAGTCAGGCCACCATTTGCCCAGAGTCCCCTGCTTCCTCTGAATCCAGATGTTGAAGGTAAAAATCTTCATGGATGGCGACATCATTCTCTCATGCCAACACTCTGAGAAGAACCAGTTTTCTCACTGGGTGGTCTGGGTGGGCCAGTGCAGCCCGATTTGCTTCTTGCTGCACTGCTAGGAGGCTTCCTTGCTGCAATGGTAGGAGGCCTCTTCAAAAGCCCTTTCCTCCAGATCAACCTCCTGCTACCACTACCCTGTTTCTTTCTACCACACAGAATTAAAAATCATGCAAGCAGGCTCTTCCACATAAGGTCTTTCTAAAAAATCACAGCAGCATTTTTCCATAACATATTTACTGCAGATGTCCCTAAATTGAAACAGGATACAAAAACCCAGTCTTTATACAAAGACCACCAACAAGTCATGTCCGTCTCAGAAGAGTCAGTCCTGGAATAGAAGGAATGTGAAAATACTATGCAATGGTGACTCGACTTCTCTTGGTGCAGTTTGTGTGGTGATCTGAGACCTTCAGTATTCACGGTGTGGAGACCAAATCCCATTTTCTCCAATAAGCAATAATGGCAGCAGAGACTTTGGGCATTGGTTTCACCCAATAATTTTCTCAGAACATCCCACAATGCTGGGATTCAGAGCAAACAATGGACTCTTTCTTTTCCTCCTTGGATCAAAATAAGGTGAGGTGCCCAGGCGGACGGTCACTTCCTCTGGCAGACCCCATGTGCTAGACCCAAGGGTGGCCACTGAGGAGTTACTATTTCTATTTGGCTGCTGCAGTTTCCTCAACGGAGGTGGCAGTTCCAGTTTAAGGATGAAGGCTCTGAGGTCAGAGAGGTTAAGTCACCCTCCAAAGATTCATAGGCTGAGGTCAGGAGAGGTCCCTGAAAACCAGGCACAGAAGGAAGACCCCAACTGCAGTGACTTGAGCTTTTCACCTTAGAAAATTAGGGAGAGGGCCTCCCCGGTGGCGCAGCGGTTAAGCGCTGCGCTGTGGAGCTGTCCGCAGCGGCGATGTGAGTTCGACGCCCGGCCAGGGAGAATCCCACATGGCGTGGCAGACCTCTCCTGCCTCTCCCGCTGCTCCCCTCAGCAGTGTATTTCTGATCTGCCTGTTCTGCTCCCCACTCTGTCTCTGGTGAACCCTCTCGCCGCCCCACGCCTCTGGCCTGTACCCCAGCTTGTATGTATAAATAAAAAATAAATCTTTAAAAAAAATACTGTTAAAAAAAAAGGAAAATAAAAGAAAATTAGGGAGAGGGAAGAAAGTCTGAGAAATCGCAACTGCAAAACTGTATAAGTTTTTGCCTATATTTAGAGATTCGTCTTTAGGAAACAGAGCAGGTTACAACTTCTTTCGTAAGAAAATGACTTCTGTCACCACAGAAACATAGCAGGATAAGAAGCACCCTATTTCTGAGGAACTGAATTAGCCTCTGGGTTCCCACCATGTCACACAGCTGAGCTACTCCAAGAGGCCCAGGTGCCACACATATGACAGTAACACAAGGTCCCAATGGGGGACAGGCCTGTGCAATCTCTCCACCCAGTGCAACCTCAAACACATTTTGATGACAACTGTGAGCCTTGGCTGCAACCTCCTGGGGTAAGGGGGTGACAGACTCCTCCCTCAATCCTTCCCAATGACTGGGGCTTGGGAACAAAAAAGATTTTAATGGTTCTGGATTTCTGCTTTTGTTTCTAACACTGTAATGCCACTGAATTAGATTTCGGACTCTGATTTTTGAAGCACGTTGCTCTCTGTATCGTGAGCAGTAGTAGTGTGATTTCTTCTCCCCAACAAGCCAGGTAGACACTAGGACTAAAGTTACAACCTAGAGAGATCTCTTTAGACATTTTGTCCCTCACTTCTGGAATCGTGTGTCATGAAAACCACTGGGAAAAACTTGACCTGGGAAAACAGTTTGTTTCAGAGCAAATACAGATGAGCTGAGGTTGCCCACCTCTTTCATCCAGGCTGCCCTGGTTCTGTGTGCCCGTGTCCCCACACAGCACCCCTGCACCCTGAGGGGCTCCCACAGCCGCACGCTGGCCAGGGGGGGTTAAACGATGCCTGTGTTCACACACTACTCCATGCCGATGGCGTCAGAGAACAGTCACAGCCTTCATGCCCAGTGGTCGTGGACCCCATCTCAGGGATGCGTGGCTAGGTGGGCCCTCTGGCAGGGTCGGAGTCCCATGTGGCCTGGACCTGTCTGGAACCTGCCTGGTGTCCTCCGGGGCTGTGTCAAGTGGCCACAGGACAAGGCATGTCTGGGTAGAAGGCAGCAGAAACTCGCACTGGCCTGGGAGAGACCGCTCGCTCCTTCAGCGACTGGAAACTTGAGTAAGTTTCCTTAAGTTTTCAGAAAACAACCCACAAGGCACAAAGCTCTGTGAATTAGGACTCACGGGTAGCGCAAGGAAAGGTTGGCCCCCGTGAGGAGGGTCCTCTGAGGCCGGGGTATCGGTGACTCCCTGCTCCTTCACCTCGCCCACGCCTTTTGGGGCCCTGCCACCTTCCCTCAAGGCGCTTTCGGACGTCTCCATTCTGTGCTGGGTTTTTAAATACAGACTCTCCTGCTGGTGCTGGGCCATTCTGGAGGGGGAGTGGGTGGCCCCCGACTTTGGGGACAGCAGTAGGGGGTGTGGTGGGTAACCCCAAGTGGCAGGACCTTGCCTCCCAGGGCAGGCACGTTGAAACAAGAGATGGTGTCCTGGAATCCCACGGGAAAGGGACAGAGACTGAAGGACAGACAGACACTGGGCCTGAGGGCCACATGTGTGTCTCGTCTCCCAGGGACGTGCGGGGGTTAGGCTGAAGATGTGTCCGCCAGAGGTCAGGCACGCCACAGTGAGTTTCCTGAGAAGAAGGCTAAGCAGGAGACTCGTGTGGCTGGCACGGTCCTAGGCTTCTTAAAAATATCACCCTAGCGAGGCATTTCGGGGTCGCAAGTCGGGGCAGGACCCCAGTTAACTGGCCGAGAGTGACTGCCCCAACTGCCCCTCCTGCCCTCTCCCTGTACTTGCAGTTGATGAGTCACTGATGCAGAGACCCTAGACCCTCTGCTGCCCTCGACCCACTCTCTGGGGCAACAAAACTAAAGGATCTGGGAGGCAAATAAATCTGCTTCAACAGCCTGCCCGCCAAGTGTGGGTCCCTCATGCCTGCCCACTGCCCTGAAGCCCACTGTTCCCTCCACCCGGCCACCGGGGAGCACTCCCAAGGCCAGGGAGACACCGCCTGCCATCGAAGCCACGCATGGATTAGGGGGCTCGCGGAGGCGACGGGGTGTGCACGTGAAATCACAGCACGCTCAGAATGTGCAGAAGGGGACAGGCCGTGGGTCTAAGGACACCCCACAGTGTGACTCCGGGCACTCTGAGAGGAAGGAAGGACCAAACAATGGCAGGAGAAAAAAGAGTCACACGATAGGAGTAAAAACGGTGTTTCTCCTCCCTGCAAAGCGCCAGGTTCCAGTGTGGTCAGGTCTCTAGGACACAGCGGCCTGAGCGTATCCACACCTCAGAGAAAAGAACACACTTGCCCAGACCCTGGCAGCAGCCCTAACACTGTGGGCACTTCCCAGTTTCCTGGACCAGACAGGCGGCCTCTCCCATCCTCAGAATCGCCCCCGCTACCCACAGGCAGACAAGCCCCATAAAGTCCACTTTCCTGCGTTCCACTCTGGAACATTCCCTGAGTTTCCTCACTATCCTAATTGAATCTGTTTTCTTTCAAATGCTCATGGTAACTCATTCAACTATCTCGTTCTTATTTAAGTTTCTATCTTTCAGTTTTATAGTGCTCCAACAACACCGGAGAAGGAACTCTGCGAGGGAAGACATTCCTGGTGCGGAGAGACAGCTGACCGCACTGGCCTTAAACTGTCCTAAGAGCTTCCGCCAGAGATGCAGGGTTCGGGGAAGGGGAATTGGGCTTCTTTTAAGGCAACTAACTTGGAAAAAAAGGAAACCCTTCGGGGTGACTGCTGCACTCAGCTGAGGAGGCAGTCTGGTGCAGCGTGTCCCCAGGGAGACGGGGCTGTATTTAGGGGTCCAGCCCACATGTGCGAGCCCATGCAAAGACAGTGCATGGGCTGTTTACTTAGCAGCCAGTTACCTAGCAGCTCCCCATCCCTTCCCCACCCTCATCCAGGCAGGCGCCACGCACAGCAGGCGGGGTGTCTGGGCACCCTTAGAGTCACGTGGGCACATGGGGATTCCAGGAAGGTGGGGTGAGGGGTGGGAGGGTCAGGCCCTAGGGCCAAACCAAGTCGCCCTGTAGGAGCTGAGCAGCCAGTCACATCTCTGAGCCTCGGCGTCCTGTCTGTGACGTGGGGACAGAAGCAATGATGCGGCTCCGTCCCCATGGAATGTCAGGGGCCTGGAGTGTTAGCAAGACGGGTGTGGCCCTGAGCTTGCCTTCCAGCCCTGATGCATCTTAGCCTCCTGGGAGTCAATGCCAAAGCCCTTAGCTCCCCGTTCACTGGGCCAAAATTTGCCCATTTGGGCAAAATTGCTCAATCTGGCATAGAAAAGCTTGCTTTCACGGAAAATACACCTTTCACTTGGCCTCCCAGTCACCTTGGGGAATCCCCTACACTAATCTCGGCACCCCTATGAGTCTGACAGAACACCAAAGCCACGCGGTGGCCAGTCCGCTGTTTGTTATTGATTCCGCTCACTGAGAACGGACCGGGCTGGGGAGCAGCCAACTATGTGCCCCGGGCCGGAGGCCGGAAAGCCCCTGCACCCCCAAGGGAAGGCTCCCATCTGCATTTCTGTATGAACACAGGGAATGTGAACTCCACATGATGAGGCATGTGGCCTACTTTGGTTCAGTACCATGCACAAAGCAATCTTTGTTCACCAGAGAGACTTTTAAAATTATTTTCCTGTTTCAAGTCAGCAAAATGTTGTTTTTGGGCCAAGATTTTATTTGGGAACTCTGTGTCTGGATGCTTGTCTTCTCAGAACAGAAGAGAAATTGGGCAGAAAGCACTGTGGAACACTGGCATGAGCCCACCCCACAGTGCTGGCGGTGAGGCCCAACACCACAAACACGGAGCTGGCCTTCCCTCTGTGATTCCCAGGAGGCCACACCAACAGCCTTGGGTCCGCTCCCCTGCAGGCCCTGTCACTCGGGCAGGCCACAGAGTGTTCTAGGGCCAGAATATGATCCTATGTCCTACAACAGATGCACAGGCCTTAAAGCTGCACCTCTCCAGTGGTTCTAGGGAAGAACCCACTTCCTGGCCTTTTCTGGCGTCAATGGGCAGCCACAAGCCTTGGCTCATGGTCACCTCTTCCATCTTCAAAGTGGGTGATGGCAGTCAAGTTTTCCCACTGAGCTGCCATGTCTCTGGGGAGGGGGTCTCTTCTTTCTTCTACCTTAAGGACCCCTATGATGACATTGGGCTCAATCAGGCCATAATAATCGTCTTATTTTTCAATTGTTCAAATATTTATTTTGATGCACAGCGTGAGAATATCATCTCCTTATTGTAAGGTCATCTGATTAGTCACCTTAATCCTGTTTGCTATGAAATCAACAAAAAAATTCACAGATATGAGAATCAGAATGAGGACATCTTCGGGGAGGCCACTATTCTGCCTAAAATGAATCACAGATAGAAAATCGGGAAAAGTGCATTTTACACATGAGGAGGGTGTGGTGTTTCATACAGGGCTCAGTTTCCACCTTTGTCCTCAGGACCAAAGGGTCTTTGTGAGGCGGGGTAAGTCCTGATATGAAGCAGGGCCAGGTCTCAGGAGTGTATCATACACCTGACCCCCTGAACTGAGCAACCTTGGGGGTCCAGGGAGAAGTGAATTTTGGCAAGAAGGAAGCATCTCAGACTCGGACTTGTCCCCCATCTCCAGAGCAAAGCAAGCCCCCGACGCCTGAATGACAGGTAACCAGCCTGGCACCTTCTTTCCCGCCTCCATTTATGTCTTTTGGCGCTGCTGGGCGCGCTAGGCCAACTGCAGATCTCTGCGTCCGCTGGTGTCTACACGTGCTCTCTTGGCCGCCTAGACAAACGGGCCACATCTCTGGAGCAACTGGCCCGAGGAGTTTTTCAAAGAGAGTTTTTCAAAGAGAGAAGGAAAATACGCCTTCCGAGCCTCTCTGTATTTGTGAGACCATGTGAACCAGGGTTCATTTATGCTCAGGCAGGTTAAATTCAATCCCCACTCAAGTGACCAACCTGGATCTATGGTATTATTTTTTGCCAGATGCTAAAAGTTCTTTGGAGAACTTGGGGAAATTTCTTGGAGGGATGGGGGGACTCACAAGTGCTAACAGAACAGGCTTTCCTGGGCTTGGGGACAACAGAAGGAGATGGGAGGACGTGATGTGCTCACTGACTGGCCATGAGGTGGGGTTGTGTGGAAAGGCCGGAAACGGCCAATAAGGTCCTAACGGAATTTGTTGTTGCCTGTATTTTTAATGTGTGCCATCCTCTCAGGTGTGAGGTGGTATCTCATAGTGGTTTTGATTTGCATTTCCTTGATTATAAGTGATGTTGAGCATTTTTTCATGTATCTGTTGGCCATTTGCTTTTCTTCTTTGGAGAAGTGCCTTTTGAGCTCTTCTGCCCATTTTTTGACTGGGTTGT
>PVIJ01019563.1:0-23225 GCA_004024925.1 Scalopus aquaticus
GAAACCACCGGAGATGGCGAACATCAGCAAAGTCCAGGAGAACAAATTCCATCAGTCTAGTTAGATTTTCTTCAGAAAGTTTTTCTTCTCTCATCTGTGGAAGAAGAAATTTAGGGTATGATTTTCACTTTGCTTCATGAATCATCATCTCTTCTCTATATTGTGTCATCCATCTGTTTGATTTTAGGACTATTGCAATTTCTAATTTAAGATTTTTTACCCTTTATGTCTTTCTCATTTTGTTGTTTCTTTAGATTTAACTATCACCATACACTCTGCCCTCAAAGGCCATCTGTGGGAAGTCATGCCATGTGATTTAGTAGTTCCATATACCACCTATCACCACCCAGGATAAGCCAAGTCACGTCCTTCAAATCATAGATTCTGGTTAACTAGCTGTCATTGAGTCAGAACCACATGTTGCCATTCTTTCTTATTTTTAATTTGTTATATTACTTAAAAACCTGTATTTTCCTTCATGATTATTTCTGTATCACACTTTAGTAGAACTACATCAGACATTTCCAGGTGTCTGTAACAGCCCTTTATTTCCTTCTTATCAACTGATGATTTTGAGACACATGTCTTTAATATACAGTTCCAATTACTAGTCAGTTCATTAAAAATGGGGCTATTTGTTTGCATTAAAATAAATATTTTTTGATATAACACTAAATGGAAAAGAAATTACTAAGGACTGCCATATGAATTAACTCATTTATGATATGAAGAAGTCCGGACATTTATAAAATTATTTATAAAAGCTAGTTGTTGTTAAAACCATTCAAATTTTCTGTTTCACTCTGTTGTAGGCAGCATGAAAATATACTCTGTAATTTACATATATATATATATATATATATATATATACACACACACACACAAATGTATCTATCACATCACAAAGTTAGTTTAGAAATGAAGTGAAATCATAAAGCACTCATCAGTGTGACAGAAACCCCAAAGGTAACATGTAAATTCTCTGTTAATGCTTTGCCAATAGTTTTATTTGTATCATATTCTCTAGTCTGTGTACCTAACACCAAGAGTAGTATCACTCAGCCTGATATTGTAATCTGCTAGCTCCTTTTGTTAATTTCTCTGTCGCCAACACTAAATGATCTGAGAGCTAAATATTGTGACAATTTTCCTACTTGGGGTCCAAATAGATTTTAAAAAATCCTCATACACCTAGTAAAATTTTGAATATTTGATTCTGAAATGAAGTGAAGCAGTACACACTTCTGAAATGAAATCACCACTTTTATAATGGAGAAATTAATAAATATACAAAATAATAAAATCAAACTTTTTGTATAATTTTTTAGGGGTGGCACATTCCTGAATTATATAACACATTCATATCGATAAGTTATGTAAACTTTATACATACTTCTAGTTATGTACACCACATTTTTAGTGATGAAATCACAAGTGTATGACATAAATTACGTAAGATTTGGGTTTTTGTCAAGAGTGTATCAAGGTAGACAGATTTATTCTGTGTACTTTAAAAAAGTTATTTATGCTATGTTCTTTTTTGTAAATGCTTCAGTTCTTTTTAATAATGCAAAAAATGTTCTAATAGTTTTATTTTAAATACGAGTTTATATTTGCTGATTAATATGTCGGGAATGATGAAGGGAATGTGTCACATTATTCTAATTTAGCTGATATGAGAAGTTACCTAAGCTTCAGCTATATTTGTACATTTGATATAAATTAGTAAACTAGCCTTTGAAATTTGGAAAAGAATATTCAACTTAAATATTTTTAACATTTTACAAAGTCATTCACTTATAGTATTTCCTTAACATAAGTATTGTTGAGTCTCAAAGGATGAAATTTATTTCATGGATTGCTTTACTTTAGAACTCTAATCACAATGTCAAACTAAATACACTGATCTAACACTAATTTATTACAATGCCCTGGCACACAATAAAGATTTCCTATGTATTATTATCTATACCTTGAAAAGTGCTTCAGTTATTGTAGTTTGCCATATGTCAGAGTGATTTAATATCATTATCAATATTTAATTGAACCAGAAAATGTAGTATTAAAAACCACACATTTGTTACTGTATATGAACATTAATTTTAATTTCAAAGTCATATATAGTTTAATGTTAATATAAAATAGTTCATATTTACCTTTCTTATTTGGTATGATGCTGAATTTTTTTCTCAGTATAAGAACTTAAATATTTCAATGATTGTGGGTTAAACCACCTGCTGTATCAACAACATCAATTAAACTCTTGCAACATAAAGTGTTCTTTAAAGATAAGTAGTTAGCACTGCCCCAGGGATGTTTCCACCTGACACATCTAAATTTCTCATGACATTTCTAAAATTGTCTCCTTGGCACTCTCTGACTTGTTATGAAAACAGAGATGAATTATCACCTTGCATATTACATATAATAGTTCATAATATGGTAAGTATGTACTAAAATTTCTCAGTTCCAAAATTTCAGTAACACGAATTAACAAAACAACTTTCTTGGAGTTTTCCACAAATAATATTGATGTAAAACTATCAGGTGTAATATATCAATCAGTTCCACTATATGTGTTAATATTGCATAATATGTAGATGTGTGATAGCCTTGTTTTTAATAGCTGATGCATATTTTTATAAAATTTAGCTTCTTTTCCCCATTTCCTATTCTTTCTATCCTTCTAGGAAAATGAATTTAAAGAACAATATTGGAGAATATTCCTATGACTCTTACTAAGCAATTCTTAAGTTATGCAGGCATTTTCGTTATTATTATTATTATTATTATTTATCAAGTCAATGAGTTGAAATTTATAGAAATATTAAATACGATGTATTCATAAATAATCTTTAATATTCATGAGTAGTATTTTTCCAACATTATTGATAAAACAACATTCCCCAAAGATACCAATATTTTAAGAAATAAGTTTTTTGGAGGAGACCATTATGTGGACAAATTTTATATAATATTTTTAATGTCTATTAACAACCTCATTTAAAAATGGCTATCACAACTCTATGGAAAGGAATACTATACTTTTCAGTGAGTGATAAAATAGAGTTTACATTATAATTGAGTGCATTGCATTAATCCTGATCAAAAGTTATTAGGTGCAAACAATTCACAGTGATATTAGTGATATTATAGAATTTCTAATAGAATAATTTGCTATATATTTATACACACACAACTCTTATAACTGGATATAAAAATGTCTTTCAAAGTTACAACTGATAATTGAAATTAATTAGCACTATATAGGCAGATAGGTTGAGCTTAAGATAAAGTTGTTTAAATTTTTTTGCAAATATATAACAAATCAATTTCTATAAACATTTTATTGAAATAAATTATCTACATAGCAGTTTTCTCAGAGCCATTATGGCATCCTTATTCCTGAGACTGTATATCAAAGGAATAAACATGGGAGTCACAACAGTAAAGAAAAGAGAAAGCACTTTGTCAATTCCTCTTGAATCTTTGGTCTTAGGTCTTAAATAGGTTATAGTGCCTGACCAATAGAACAATACCACAACTATAAGATGAAATGAACAGGTGGAGAAGGCTATGGTCTGACTTGTAGCTGATGGAAGTTTCAGGATTGTGGAGATGATTTTGCCATAGGAGACAAGTATCAGCAGAAATGGAACCGTGATAAACAACACTGCAACTATGTAGAACATCATCTGATTCACAAGGGTGTCCTCACAGGCCAGCTTGAGTATTGGGGGGATGTCACAGAAGAAGTGGTCTATGCGATTAGAACCACAAAGGGTAGAGAGAAAATCTGGACAGTCTGCCCTATCATGACTGGAATCCCACTGAGCCAGGAGCCAGCCACCAGCTGAACACAGAACTTGGGGTGCATGACCAGTGGGTAGTGCAGAGGGTTACAGATGGCCACATAGAAGTCATAGGTTATCACGGCCAGCAGGAAGCACTCGGTGGCCCCCAGTACAAAAATGCAACACATTTGTGGAGCACAGGCAACTAAAGAAATCGTTCTCCTTTGGGTCCAAAAATTTGTGAGCGTTCTGGGGACTGTAGCTGATACACAGCAGATTTCCAAGAAAGAAAAATTACCAAGGAAAATATACATGGGGGTGTGGAGAGTAGGGTCCACTGTTGTTATCAGAAATTGGTGCCATTGCCCATAAGATGATAATATATGTGACTAAGAACAATGCAAATAGAACCACTGGAGATGGGGAACATCAGCAAAGTCCAGGAGAACAAATTTCATCAATCTAGTTAGGTTTTCTTCTGGACATTTTTCTTCTTTCGTCTGTGGAGGGCAGATTTATTGCATGATTTTCACTTCGCTTCATGAATCAGGTCTACCCTCCACAGCATATCAGGACATCTCATTGGTTATTAGGGTCGTTGCAATATCTACTACTAAGATTGTTACCGTTTTTGACTTTCTCATCAAATCTTTTTAGATTGAACTATCACCTTACACTCTGCCCTCAAAATTCCACCTGTGGAAGATCATTCTATGTCATGTAAGCTCGTTCCACAAACATTCCTACCACCACCCAGGATAAGCCAAGCAACGTCATTCTCAGCACAGACTCTGGAATAAGTTGCTGTCATTGAGACAGAGCCACAGCGTTGCTTTTTGATGTGACTTTTAATTAATTATATTTCTTGAAACCTGTATTTATTCTCTATGATATTTCTATATCACACTTCAGTAGAACCATATGAAAAATTGTCAGGTGTGTATAGCAGCCCTTTATGTCCTTCTTATCACTTGATGATTTTGAGACACATGTCTTATTATACAGTTCCAATCAGTAGTCAGTTCATTAAAAATGGGGCTATTTGGCTGCACTAAAAGAAATATCTTTTGATAAAATACTAAATGGAAAAGTAATTACTAAGGATTGCATATGAATTAATTCATTTATTATATGTAAAACAACTTGAAGAAGTCCTGACATTTATAAAATTATTTATAAAAGCTAGCTTTTGTTACAACCATTTAATTTTTTCTAATTTTACTCTTTGTTGTAGGCAACATGAAAATATACTCTAATTTACATACCCGTCCCCCACATATCACATCACGTGGTTAATATAGGAATGGAATGAAATTCCAAAACTCTCAATAGTTTGACAGAACCCCCAAAGGTAGCATGTTAATTCTCTGTGAACTCTGCCATATTTTTGTTTATATTATTATCTCTAATCTGTACTAACAGCCAGAGTAAACATTACTCAGCTCAATATTGCAATCTCGCTATCTTCTTTGGTAAACTTTCTCTGTCTCCAACATGAAATGATCTGAGAGCTAAATATTGTGACTATTTTCCTACTTGGAGTCCAAATAGATTTTAGAAAATCCTTGCACACCTAATATAATGTTGAATATTTGATTCTGAAATGAAGTGAAGCAGTACACACTTCTGAAATGAAATCACCACTTCTATGAATGAGAAAAGAATAAATACACAAAATAATAAAACCCAAGTCTTTTGGTATCATATTTATGGATGGTGGTTCATGAATTATATAATACATGTTCATATCAATAAATTACATAAAATTGTATACACAGTTCTAGTTATGCACCCCACATATTTTAGTGATGAAATCACCAGTGTGTAACATAAAATATGTAAGGTGTTTGGGGCTTTCTCGAGAGGGCTACAAGGTATAGAGACAGATGTTTATTCTGTGTGCTCTAAAAATATTATTTATGCAATTTTCTTTTTTGTAAATGTTTCAGTTCTTTTAAATAATGCAAAATAATGTTCTAATAGTTTTATTTTAAATGCTATCCTATGTTCCCTGAAGAAGTCCAAATGATGAAGGGAATGTGTAACAGTGTTCTAATTTAGCCTATATAGGAATTACCTAAGCATCAGCTATATTTGTACATTTGATATAAATTAGTAAATAGCCCTTGAAATTTAGAAAAGAATATTCAACTTATTTTTTTATCATTTTAAAAAGTCATTCACTTATAATAGTTTTCTTAACATATTCTTAAGTGCCTCAAAGGATAGAATTTATTTCATGAATTGTTTGACTTTAGAACTCTTTTTACAATGTCAAACTAAATACAACAATATAACACTGATTTATTACAATGTACTGGCTCAGAATGATTTTCCATGTGTTATTATCTATACCTTGAAAAGTTTTTCAGTTATTGTAGTTTGCCGTATTTCAAAGTGATTTCATATCATTATTAATGTTAATTCACAACAAATAATATTTAATGGAACCAGAAAATGTAGTATTAAATACCACACATTTGTTATATAGAGTAAATATTAATTTTAATTTACAAGTCATATAAGTTGAAGTTCAATGTTAATATAAAATAGTTCATGTTTACATTTCTTATTTGATATGATGCTAATTTTTTTCTCAGTATAAGAACTTAAATAGTTATTAACTTAAATAGCCACTTAAAAATGGCTGTGGGTGAAACCACCTGTTTTATCAACAACATCAATTGACCCTTCTGAGCCTAAAGTGCTCTTTAACTAGAAATAGTTACCACTGCCCCAGGGGTCTTTTCCACCTGACACTTCTAAATTTCTCATGACATTTCTTTAAAATCATTTCCTGGCACTCTCTGACTTGTTATATTTTATTTTTCTGAGAGAGCTCTCATTGTTAGTGTTTGTAAACCACTGTTGACATAATGAATAAATAGTAAAAAGAAAAGAAAAGCTATGTGCAATGAATTATTCTTCACGAATAAAAATATAATCCCCCAAGATAAAATGAAATAATATTGACATAATGGGAACATTTTTGCAAATATCTCTAATAAAGTTTTCTTTGTTTATTTTTAAATACCATTTTAAATACCAAAATATAAACAGAGATATAAACTAAACAATGAAATAACACTCCACAAAATGAGAGGAAAATCATCTCTTAAATATAGGGACACCACACCAACTTAATTCATATAAAATAATACATATTAAAAACTGATTTTAATTTTAAAAATTGTTGACATTCTGTGTGGGGTGTGTGTGTATGTGTGTGTGCGTGTGTGTGTGTGTAACAGAGAAAGAGTGATCAGGGTTGGGGGCTGAGGGGGGAGGTTTTCACCATTGACCAGACCACAATTGTATCTACTCTCAGTATCAATCAATAAACCATGCAGAAACAGGAAATTTTTACTCACATGATATAGAGACATATTTGTAATTGCAACAGATTGTCATTGAGCTATGCGTGAATAATCACGTGGTTATATCTTTTACTTAATGAACCTTAATTATGATGTTTCCATCTATCTGTTTTTAAACTGTATGATGCTTCAAAATATGGGCTTTACAATTTATCCAAATTTTATAGTGTTGTAATGAAGTCTGACTTGTTATGATCCAGTGTTTTTTACCCAGAAATGGAAATTATTACCTATTTGTTTTTAATGTTGAAAATTATATGTCAATTGGCTTTTAGTATGTCTTTTTTTGTAGATACTTTGAATTATAAGTATATGAGAATAATATCTTGGTCATTACCCAAAATTAAACGGAGTCAAACCCTGGATAGTCAAAGAATTATGTAGTGGGTCAGATGACTATTTTCATAAACTATATCATAAGTTACTCTCTATTCAGGCTAAATGATATTGACTGGGCATGTGTGTTATATAAATGACAAACATATCCAGGAGATAATTTCTAAAATCTGTCTCGGGATGAATGAACACATTAGGAAGAGGGAGAAAAAGAAAGAAAAGGAGAAAATACAAAGAGCTCAAGCATTTCGTAAAATTACAAAGGAAGACATAATTTGACTTTTAATTGATCACAAGTTCATAATGACATAATCATTAATTATCTTTAAATATTGCAAAAAATTAATTCTACATATTCTGTTTAGATGAGGAAAGATTTGAGTAGCACATTTTTAAAAATCTAAGACAAACAACAATGCAATAAAATAATACTAATGCAGAAGCAAGGCAGTTTTTTTGCTCAGATAGTAAATACTGTAGAAAGTTGCAACCTTCAATAATAGCATTGTGATGGTTCTCCCTATGAATTTAGATGTCATTAATAATCTCTTCATATGAGCTGCTGATTCAAGAATCTGGAGTTGGGATGGAGGAAATCATTAATGGTTCTGTGACAAAACCATCATTTTTGATAATATTAGTTCAAAGGTTTAGTGATGCCAAACTCTTTAGAATGGGTTAAAGGCATGAAAGATTAGTTACATTATTCTCTTTTTAGTAACTATGTGCATTTTGGTGTAATTCTGAATATAATTTCCAATATTTTCTTCTCTTGAAAACTCACAGGTGTTGGGGTATTTTTGACTATGAATTGGTATGGGAGTAACTATTTGTAAATGAGAAGAAATATTTATATATGTAACAAATTAAAACATAATTACACTTGTGACTTCATATCAAGTATTGATTAAAGTATTTAATTAAAATTATTCAATAACATAAATTATTACATTAAATTAAATATAAATGATAAATACGAAGAAATAATTCAAAGCACAATACTTTGGAGCCAGAATTGTTACAGAGAACATAAATATATTAGCAGAGTGAGCTGTGGGTAGGTGTTCTCTGTACATCCTGCACTTAGTTCGAAAGTTATTAAGAGAAAAACTGAGGAAAGGTAAGCTGCTTGTTATGATTTGTGATAGCTCACATAGATGCATTGATGTTAAATAAACATGCCCCATTGTCTACTGGTGCTCTTAAATCTCCAGATTTTTCCAGGAATCTGCCAGAAGTCAAAACAACATTCATTTATCCATTCACACAGTCCATTACTCAACGAACATTCATGTTACACTATTCTATGTCAGTGTCTGTGTGATAGAATTGCCAAATGATAACAAATTACAGAGCAAATATTTTTAAATATTTAGGTAAATATCTTGTATTCATCTGTATAAATTAGTCAATTTCTTTTAGCAGAAGGAATTCCTTTGCTTTTTAGTTTTTATATGGACTCTCTCATTCATACTATTATTTTATACAGAAGCAAGCCATTCTGTGGGTGTGGAACACTGAAGATAGATTAACTTGCCTAGTGTAGATCCCTGCATAGTAATAGGCCACTACTTAGAAGTGTCTGAAAGTACATCATGAGCTAACGTGATGAGCTTCATAAAAGGAAATGTGAGGACTGTGAGGGTTTGCTGAAAACCAGCCAGAGACAGCATTTATACTTAAACTCATCACACTATTTTTTAAGAAATATTTTTTTCAGTGCTGCGATCACATCTTTGTTCCGAAGACTGTATATCAAGGGATTAAACATCGGCGTCACTATGGTGTAGAAAAGAGAGAGCAGTTTGTCAGTCCCTGCAGAATGATTGGACTTTGGCCTTAAGTAAGTTACGGTAGCAGATCCAAAGAATAAAACCACAACTATGAGATGAGAAGAACAGGTGGAGAAGGCTTTGGCCCGCCCACTGGCTGTTGGCAGCTTTAAGATTGTGGCGATGATTTTGCTGTAAGAGGCAAGTATCAACATAAATGGGACTGCAATAATCACCAGAGTCGCTACGTAGATGGATATTTCATTTATAAAAGTGTCCCCGCAGGCCAACTTGAGAATGGGAGGAATGTCACAGAAGAAGTGGTTGATTTGGTTAGACTTACAGAAATGCAGAGAGAATATCAAACTTGTTTGTCCTATCTGGACTGGGATTCCGGTGACCCAGGCGCCAATGGCCAACTGTACACACATCTTGTAGTTCATGACCAGCGGGTAGTGCAGAGGGTTGCAGATGGCTACGTAGCGGTCATAGGACATCACGGCCAGCAGGAAACACTCAGTAGTTCCCAGTGTAAGGAAAAAGTACATTTGGGTGGCACACTCCAGCCTAGAAATGCTTCTTTCCTGAGTCCAGAGGTTCTTCAGAATCCTAGGAAGGGTGACTGACACGTAACAGATTTCCAAGGAGGAAAAGTTGGCAAGGAAAAAATACATGGGTTTCTGCAGGGCAGCATCAGTCCTGGTTACTATGATGATGAGGCTATTTCCTATTAAGATAATTATGTAAATCATTGCAAACACCCCAAATAGTAACCCTTGGAGGTTTGGAAGGTCAGAAAACCCCATGAGTACAAATTGCATCACGAAGGAGATGTTTTCCGATTTCATCTTATCATAGGTCATCTGCAGGAACAGCATAATAATAATAAGTACAAAGAGGGCACTTTCTATAGTTTTGTTCTCTTATGTAACAGCTAAGGATAGCATAGCATCAATGTCTTATAAAAAGTAACCCTCTTAACAGACAGGTGTCTGAAAATGATGGTGAAGTCTATTTTTAATTATTACTAAATGTGAATGTAAGAAAAAATTACCTTTTTTTTCCTGCTTTGGGTCATCATATTCTTTATTTTTGAAGATAAGCTAATGTAATTTTGCTATTCATAGGAACACTCAAAACATTTTTTGTGAGTTTAAGTCCAATTGTAATATACCATTTTTAAAACTACTTACCACTGATTTCTAATATTGAAATAATTTTCCATTCTTTTAGTTGACATATTTTTATTCACCTTCCAATCTGTCTATTAATATCAATTCAAAATAAATTTTAATGCACATTCCGTTAATTTGCATATCATCTAACATGGCTTTTAGAAATGCATAGTTAATTTTAAAAGTGTTGATTTTCCTGTGATATTTCCAAAGTCTTGTTTGTCTTTGACATTCCACATAGGCTGTTTTATTATAAAAATTGTTTATGGTCACTAAATATTATGGGGTTTTATTTAAGCCTTAAAACTGTACTTTTCAATGTGTGGTCCATGAAACCAGCAGTCATAATATTTATTCAGAGTTTGCTATGGAGATAAAGAAACTCTAAAATCATCTTCCTGTTCAATCAAAACCCAAAATCCCAGAGGCCAGTTCATCAACATCTTTGTTCAGGAAAGCATCTCTAACACAGCAGCCTCTAGCACCTTCCCTCTCATGAGACATCCCAAGCACTTTGCTCTGATAATGTCTGGAGTTGCCCAAGTCTGCACCTCATGACCTCAGTCTGTAGACCTCATTTATTCCCATCATTGTCTGCACAATGAGCTGTGTGTGCTCCTTCACACAGTATGTCACTAAGTGTTGACCAATCTTTCTTGAATAAATGAAAAGTGAGTCACATTATTTCCTTCTTTTGAATAGTCCTCAGTATGAAAGCTCTGGTTCCTACCCCAAATGTAGACTATTCCTCCTCTTCCTCTGGTGTAAACTAAAAATTTACTTCTCTCTCTCTTCCTTCTGAGAAATTTGCTCTTTACTTCTGAATATTTTTTTGTGACTGACAATAGGACAATTAAATAATAATCCATTTTACCATCTACAATATTTTAGTCAACATATTAAAATGCTAAAGGTCTTATACCATGCCTCATAGTTACAGAGTTCTCCCATTATAAGTTTGATTTCTGGAACTGTAAAAATGCTCTGAATCTCCAGAAAGATCAGAAACTGGTGACTAATAGTCAAGATTGCTAAAATATGGTTTCAGGTATAAAACACCATATAATCAGGGCTCTTTTTTTTTAACTGCACCATTTTACATGTTTAATCATTCTTCATCAGCCTGATTAATTTAATGTAGAGACTGATTTTGGGTGATGATCAAAGTATTTTGCTAAATGTATCACTACATTGTCCAGACAATATGCCTCATACATCTACTTTTAATTCATTAAGCTAACTACTGTCCTCAAAAACTGACAATTTCTTTATTCTCTTTATGCTTTTTATGAAAGGTCTTTACTCATTCTTCCATTCCCTCTCTCCATTTTTCCTACTCTTTGAGTAGGGTATACATTTAAAAGAAAAAATGAAGCTGAGATCCAAAAGAAACTACAAGAGAGCAACAACTTATAGAACTAACATCAAGAATATGTAGTGTTCTAATCAAAAGGCATTGTTTTTCCTGACTCGTTTATTTGTAAAACGGAACAACCTTTTTATGAATATTCAATGGAATGCTCAATGTAAACCCATTTAAAAGTCAGAACTATTTTTCTTTTCGAATCCTATCCAAGGTGTGTGTCTTTCTTTGAATAAAATCTCACCAAGCATGACTATAATCTTTATTGATTAATTTATTGGTTTTATTACAGGTGCCATGCATTTTTCCCTTTGATATGGTAATGGGAGTCTGAAAGTTACAAAGACTAAGTGTTTTTGAGATTAAAAATACACAACAAAGGGTCCTTTTAAAGGAAACATACATTTGCCCAATACAGATATTTCTGTAAATGCCTGTTTTTTTTCTCATGCAATAAAAATAGACATAAGTATTTGTATAAAATAAATTTGATATTGACAAAAATAATTCAGTTGTTACCTGGCAATTATCTGTTTGGATAGAGGTTAACTATAATGCTTACCTTTATTACTGAGTTAAAGAGACAAAATGAGAAAGAGTAGTTTGCTTTGAGGCTGGACAATTTACTTTTATTCAAACAAGCTATTAAACACTTGTACATTGGTTCTTTTGTCATAACAAATCCTGCTCTTTAAATAACATACATCCCCTGTCTTGGGGATCAGCTCCTCCCCTAGGTCACTTTCTAATTGAGCCAAACCTTCTTGCCTGCCACTCAAGGAACTGAACACAACAGAAAGCTCTGTGATCTTACCATGAAATTATGAACCAATAATACTTTTTTTGTGATCAAAAGAAATGTCAGCATGAAGAATCAGAAATTTATAGTCATATTAATTCAGATAGAAGCTAACCTGTTCTGGAAAAAATGCAAATGAATGGTGTCTTAGATTAGTTAGAATTGATTTCCTTGTCATTTAAAATTCGTAAGTGTTGGGCCTCCCTGCTGGTGCAAGGAGTTAAGTCTCAGCACTGTGAAGCTCTCATCAGCTCTGCAGCATGAGTTAGATTCCCAGACAGGGAGCTAACCCAATGGCTCAGCAGATTTCTCCTGTCTTACCTGTTGCTCCCCTCAGCAGTGTATTTCAGTAGATGCGCCTGTTCTGCTCCTCACTGTCTCTTTGGTGAATCCTCTCACTCCCACACCTCTGGCCCACGCCCCAGCTCTTGTATGCATAAATATATAAATCTTTAAAAAAATAAAACAAAATTCATAATTGATCTAGGACTAATGCGGAGTTATGCCATTATGCCATCTTTCTTTTTTCTTTTTTCTTTTTTTTTTTTACATACATCTTCTTCTTCCATCTTTACATCCACAGTAGAATATAGGCTCTGCCATCTCCTGCACAGACAGGAAGGATAGTGGACCAAAGGGAATGCTCACTAATTCCCTCTAAAATGTAAGAATTGAGAACAGCAACAGCAGTTACAGGCAAAATCATATAAAATTTAGTCTCAGCTCCAACCTTGCTATGTCTGCATAGTTGCTTGCATTTTCTCATGTAGATGATAGGTAAGCCTAGAGGGTAATTTCTAGAGTCTGCCTCATTGTGAATGGATACATTAGGAAGACAAAAGGGTAGAGAGAGAAATAAAATGAGAAAATAGAAAGATCTCAAACTTCTTGTAAAGGTATAATGGTAGACATAATTTGACATTTAATTGGCATAAGATCATAATGACATAAACAGTAGTTAATATTTTATTTGGATATTACAAAAATTAAGACTATTACCCTATTTAGATGAGGAAATACTTGAATAGCACATTTAAAAAAATCTAAACATATAACAACAATTCAAAGAAAATAACACTAATGTGGAAGCAAGTAGGTTTTCTTGCTCAGAGAGTTAATACTGTAGAAAGTCCCAACCCTCAATAAATAGCGCTGGGACAGTCCTCCCTATGAATTTAGATGTCATAAACAATCTCTTAATATGAGCTGCTGATTCAAGAATCTGGAGTTGGGATGGAGGCAATCATTAATGGTTTTGTGAACCATCATTTTTGATAATGTTAGTGCCAAGATTTAGTGATGCCAAACACTTTAGAAAGGGTTAAAGACATGAAAGATTAGTTACATTACTCTGTTTTTAGTGACTATTTGGATTTTGGTGTAATTCTGAAAATAACGTCCAATATTTCCTTCTCTTGAAAACTCACAGGTGGTGGGATATTTTTAATTATGAATGGTATGGGAGTAACTATTTGTAAATGAGAAGAAATACTTATATATGTAATAATTTAAAATTTAATTAGCTTGTAATTTAAAGTATTGATTAAAGTATTTGATTAAAACATATTCAATAATACAAATATAAATTATTACATTAAATTAAATATAAATTATAAATAAGAAGAAATAATTCAAAGCACATTACTTTGGAGCCAGAATTACTTCAGAGAACGTAGAAACATGTGCAGAGTGAATTCTGGGTAGGTGTTCTTTGTATACCGTGTGCTTAGTCAGAAAGTTCTTAAGAAAAACCTGAGTAAAGGTAACTAATCTTGTTATGATTAGTGATAGTTCACATAGATGCATTGATGTTAAATAAACATGTTCCATTGTTATTGGTGCTCTTAAATTTCTAGATTTTGCCAACAATCTGTTATAGTGATAGCAACATTCATTTATCCATTCACACAGTCCATTACTCACTCAACAAACATTCATGTTACACCGTTCTTGGTCAGTGTCTGTGTGATAGAATCCCCAAATGCTAACAAATTAAAGAACAAATATTTTTAAACAATTAGGTAAATATCTTATGTTCATCTGTATATTTTAGTAAAAACTTTTTAGTAGATGGAATTCATTTGCTTTTTAGTTATTATATAGACTCTCTCATGCATATTATTATTTTATGCAGAAACAAGCTATTGTGTGGGTGTGGAACACTGAAGATAGATTAATTTGCCTGTTACAGATTCAAGCACAGTAAATGTAGGCTACTATTAGAAGTGTCCGAAAGTACATCATGAGCTGATGTGATGAACTTCATAAGAGGAAATGTGAGGAGTGTGAGGTTTTGCTGAAAACTGGCAAAACAGAGACAACATTTATACTAAAACTCATCACACTACTTTTTAAGGAACAGTTTTCTCAGTGCTGCGATCACATCCTTGTTCCGAAGACTGTATATCAAGGGGTTAAACATCGGCGTCACTATGGTGTAGAAAAGTGAGAGCAGTTTGTCAGTTCCCGCAGAATGATTGGACTTTGGCCTTAGGTAAGTTACAGTGGCAGTTCCAAAGAATAAAACCACAACTATGAGATGAGAAGAACAGGTGGAGAAGGCTTTGGCCCGCCCACTGGTTGTTGGCAGCTTTAAAATCGTGGCGATGATTTTGCTGTAAGAGGCAAGTATCAACATAAATGGGACTGCAATAATCACCAGAGTCGCTACGTAGAGGGCTATCTCACTTACGAAGGTGTCCCCGCAGGCCAGCTTGAGAATGGGAGGGATGTCACAGAAGAAGTGGTTAATTTGGTTGGCATTACAGAAATGCAGAGTGAATATCAAGCTTATTTGTCCAAACTGGAGTGGGATTCCGGTGAGCCAGGCGCCAAGAGCCAGCCGGACACAGAATTTGTGGTTCATGACCAGGGGGTAGTGCAGAGGGTTGCAGATGGCCACGTAACGGTCATAGGACATCACGGCCAGCAGGAAACACTCAGTGGTTCCCAGGGTAAATAAAAAGTACATTTGGGTGGCACACTCCACCTTCGATATGATTCTGTCCTGAGTCCAGAGGTTCTTCAGAATCCTAGGAAGGGTGACTGACACGTAACAGATTTCCAAGGCAGAAAAATTGGCCAGGAAAAAATACATGGGTTTCTGCAGGGCAGCATCAATCCTTGTTACTATGATGATGAGGCTATTTCCTATTAAGATAATTACGTAAATGATGGTAAACACCCCAAATAGTAACCCTTGGAGGTTTGGAAGGTCAGAAAATCCCATGAGTACAAATTGCATCACAAAGGAGACATTGTTTTCTGATTTGATCTTGTCATAGGGCATCTGTAGGAACGGCATAATAATAATAAGTGCAAGGAGATAGCTTTCTATAGATTTGTTCTCTTATGTAACAGCTAAGGATAGCATAGCATCACTGTCTTATAAAAAGTAATCTTAACAGACAGATGCCTGGAAATGATGGTGAAGTCTATTTTTAATCATTACCAAATGTGAATGTAAGAAAAAATTACCTTTTTTTTTCCTGCTTTGGGTCATCATATTCCTTTGTTTTTGAAGATAAACTAATGTAATTTTGCTATTCATAGGAACACTCAAAACATTTTTTGTGAGTTTAAGTCCAATTGTAATATACCATTTTTAAAACTACTTACCACTGGTTTCTAATATTGAAATAATTTTCCATTCTTTCATTTGACATATTTTTATTCACCTTCCAATCTGTCTATTAATATCAATTCAAAACAAATTTCATTACACATTCCATTAATTTGCATATAATCTAAATGGTATTTAAATGCATAGTTAATTTTAAAGTGTTGATTTTCCTGTGGTATTTCCGAAGTCTTGTTTGTCTTTGACATTCTGCATTGGCTGTTTTATTATAAAAATTGTTTATGGTCACTGAATATTATGGGGTTTTATTTAAGCCTTAAAACTGTACTTTTCAATGTGTGGTCCATGAAACCAGCAGTCATAATATTTATTCAGAGTTTACTATCGAGATAAAGAAACTCTAAAATCATCTTCTTGTTCAATCAAAACTCAAAATCCCAGAGGCCAGTTCATCAACATCTTTGTTCAGGAAAGCATCTCTAACACAGCAGCCTCTAGCACCTTCTCTCTCATGAGACATCCCAAGCACTGAGCTCTGGAGTTGCCCAAGTCCACACCTGATGGATGACCTCAGTTTGTAGACCTCATTTATTCCCGTCATTGTTTGCACAATGAGCTGTGTGTGCTCCTTCACACAGTATGTCACTAAGTGTTGGCCAATCTTTCTTGAATAAATGAAAAGTGAGTCACATTATTTCCTTCTTTGGAATAGTCCAAAGTATGAAAAGATCTGTCCTACTCCTCCTCTTCCTGCCTGGTATAGATTAAATCTCTCTCTCTCTCTCTCTCTCTCTCTCTCTCTCCCCCCCCCACCTTCTTTCTGAGAAATTTGCTCTTTACTTCCTGAACATCTTCTGCAACTGACAATAGGACAAATAATAGTTTATTTTATCTTCTACAAGATTTCAGTCAACATATTAAAATGCTAAAGGTATTTAAACCATGCCTCATAATTACAAAATTCTCCTAATATAAGTCTGATTTCCGGAAATGTAAAAACTCTCTGAGTCTCCACAATGATAAAAAAACCATGACTAATTGTCAAGATTACTAAAATATGGTTTCAAGTATAAAACACCATACAGTCAGGGCTCTTTTTTTTTAACTGCACCATTGTACGATTTTCATCATGTTTTATTCGCGTTATTAATTCAACATAGAGGCTGATTTTGGGTGATGATTGAAGTATTTTGCTGATGTATCACTACATTGTCCAGACAAAATGCCTCAAAAGTCTACTTTTAATTTACTAATCTAACTACTGTCCTCAAAAACTGACAATTTCTTTATTCTCTTTATTCTTTTTACGGAAGGTCTCTACTCATTCTCCCTTCCTCTCTCCATTGTTCCTACTCTTTAAGTAGGGTATACATTTGAAAGAAAAAAATGAAGCTGAGATCCAAAAGAAATTATAAGAGAGCAACAACTTATAGAATTAACGTCAAGAACATGTAGTGTTCTAATCAAAAGGCATTGTTTTTCCTGATTTAACTATTTATTTGCAAAATGTAACAATCTTTTTATGAATATTCAATGGAATGCTCAATGTAAACCCATTTAAAAGTCAGAACTATTTTTCTTTTCAAATCCTATCCAAGGTATGTGTCTTTCCTCGAATAAAATCTCACCAAGAATAACTATAATCTTTACGATTAATTGATTGATTTTATTATAGGCAATGCATTTTCTCTTTGATACGGTAATGAGAGTCAGAAAATTACAAAGACTAAGTGTTTTTGAGATTAATAATACACAACAAAGTTAAGGGTCCTTTTAAAGGGAACATACATTTACCCAATACAGATATTTCTGTAAATGACTGTTTTTCTGATGCAATAAAATAGACACAAGTATTTGTAAAAAAATAAATTTGATATTGACAAAAATAATTCAATTGTTACTTGACAATTACCTTTTTGGATAGAGGTTAAGTATAATGCTTACCTTTATTACTGAGTTAAAGATACAAAATGAGAAAGAGTGGTTTGCTTTGAGGCTGGACAATTTACTTTTATTCAAACAAAGATTTAAAACATGTACATAGGTCCTATTGTCATAACAAATCCTGCTCTTTAAATAACATATATCCTCTGCCCTGGGGATCAGCTCCTCTCCCAGGTCACTCTAATTGAAGGGAAGGGAAGACAGATCAGTAAATCTGCCTGTTTTGCTCCCTATTCTGTCTATGGTGAATTCTCTCACTCCCCACCACAACACCTCTGGCCTACACCCCATAGATAAATATTGGATGCATACATAAATAAATCTTTAAAAAAATAAATAAAATATAATTCATATGTGATCTAGGACTAACGGGGAGTTATGCCATTATGCCATCTTTTTTTTTTTTTCACGTACGTCTTCTTCCAACTCTTCATCCACATTAGAATGTAGGCTGTGCCATCTGTTCAGACAGGGAGGAAATGGAACCATATGAGATGCTCACTAATTCCCTTTTAAATTGTAAGAGCTGAGAACAGCAACGGCAGTTACAGGCACAACCTTTATATCAAATTTATTCTCAGCTCCACCCTGTTATGTCTGCATAGTTGCTTGTATTTTCACATGTAAATGATAGATAAGTCCAGGGGCTAATTTCTAGAGTCTGCCTCATGGTGAATTGGCACATTAGGAAGATAAAAGGATAGAGAGATAAATAAAAAGAGTAAATAGAAAGATCTCAAACTTCTTGTAAAAATATAAAGGTAGACATAATTTGACATATACTTGGTGTAAGATCATAATGACATAAACATTAGTTAATATTTTATTTGGATATTACAAAGATTTAAGACCATGAACTCCCTGTTTAGATGAGGAAAGTAGCACATTTAAAAAGCATCTAAACATTAAAATAGTGAAAAGAAAATAATACTTATGTGGAAGCAAATCGGTTTTCTTGCTCAGGTCGTTAATACTGTAGAAAGTGGGCCTCCCTGGTGGCGCAGCAGTTGGGCATTGCACTGTGGAGCTGTGGGCAGCTGCGACGCGAGTTCAACGCCCAGCCAGGGAGATTCCTACATGGTGCAGCAGACCTCTCCTGCCTTGCCCGCTGCTCCCCTTGGCAGTGTGTTTCCATTGATCTGCCTGTTCTGCTCCCCACTCTGTCTCTGGTAAACCCTCTCACCGCCCCATGCCTCTGGCTGTACCCCAGCTTATATGCATAAATAAATAAATCTTAAAAAAAATACTGTAGAAAGTCCCTTCCCTCAATAATAGTACTGGATTCTCTCTATGAATTTAGTATCATGTGCAACAGAGTTTAAAAGAGTTTGTTTCAATTTTAGATGCTTTAAACTTTTCCAATGCTTTTCCATGCCAGAGGAATATCTGAGTCTTACAAGAATCTTGGGAACTCACAGGAAATAGTGTGTTTTTACCATCGCTGATTGCAAAATATAAAGAATAAGATGCCAAAAGAGGTACAAAATGGAATTGCTTGTATTAAGCCCAGTGCTACTGAGCTGAATCTTATTTTTGGCTCTCTCTGAAAGTCTATCTTAAATCATCCAATCATATATTAGTTATGTATGTGCCTGATAAAGGCTTGCCATCCTCAAGAAGGAAAGTAACTTTGTAAAACCCGTTTGATTTTTGTCTAGTATTCTTTGTTCCTGCTTCTTCTCCCTGTAAATAATTCTCTTGCCTTGTATAACTCTTCATACCGTCATCACCATTACCACCATCATCATCACCATAAAGTTCTTCATCAGAGACCATGTATAAAATTCATATAATATAAAGGTTGAAGTGAGGGGGATATGCACACATATATTCCCATGAATAAAATACATAAGTAATTATTACATAATGTATAATGTTAGATGGGGGACGGTTTGGAGGGTTTAGTAGGTTTGTGAAGAAAAACATAGCTATGTATAGGACAGCAATAAGATAACCTGATTGGTAAAATTATAACTAAAACACAGGATAATGGAATTTTCAAAATGACTGCTAAAAGTAGATTTCAGAAATAGATTAAACAATCTCTTAATATGAATTGCTGATTCAAGAATCTGGAGCTGGGAGGGAGGCAGTGGTTCTGTGGCAGATGCAAACTATTTGGAAAATACCAGTTCAAAGGTTTAAGAAAGGGCTAAATACATGAAACACTAGTTCCGGTACCCGTTTTAAGACTATGTTGATTTAAGGTAATTCTGAAAATAACTTATACTATTTCCTTCTGTTTAAAACCCACAGGTGATTGGATTTTTTAACTATAAATCGGTACATGAGCAACTGTTTGGTGTGTCATTGAGAAAAAATGAAATAATTCGAAATAAATTTCTTTGGAGCCAGAGTTGCTACATAAAACAGAGAAATACACACAGAATAAAGTAGTTGATGTGGGGAGGTGTTTTCTGTATATAATGTATTTTGTCAGGAAGTTATTTAGGATAAAAGCTGAGTAAAGGCATGATTAGAGATAGTTCATATGTGTGCCCAGCAGGTTAAATAAATATACTGCATTGTTTATTAATGCTGTAAATCTCTAGATTGGCAGGAATCTCTAGGTTTTGCTAGGAATATGTCATAGATCCTAGCAACATTCATTTATGCATTCACACACTCAATGTACTCACTCAACAAACATTCCTACTAAACTGTTCTTGGTCACTGCCTGTTTGGCAGAATCCAAAGGTGTTAAAAAATTATGTATTTAAGATATATAGATAAATAATCTTGCATTTTTCTGTATATATTTAACAGATTGAATTCTACTTTTATTTTGTTTCCTTTTATATGGAATATGTGATGGATAGTGTTTTATTCATATAAAGCATGATATTCTGTAGGTGTGGATCATTGAAGAGAGATTAATTTATCTGGTGTCAAACCATAGTAAACAGACTAGCATTTAAAAGTGTCTTAAAGTACATCACAAATTGAAGTGATTAACTTTGTAAAGGGGAGTGTGGAGAGCGTGATGTTTCTATGACCGCCATTTGGCAAGCAGAGAAAACACCACACTATTTTTTCAGGAATATTTTTTTCAGTGCTGCGATCACATCCTTGTTCCGAAGACTGTATATCAAGGGGTTAAACATCGGTGTCACTATGGTGTAGAAAAGCGAGAGCAGTTTGTCAGTTAATGCAGAATGATTGGATTTGGGCCTGAAGTAGGTGATGGATGCAGACCCAAAGAATAAAAGCACAACTATGAGATGGGAAGAGCAGGTGGAGAAGGCTTTGGCCCGCCCACTGGCTGTTGGCAGCTTCAGAATTGTGGAAATGATTTTGCCATAAGAGAAAAGTATCAACAAGAAAGGCACGGCCACAACCACCAAAGTCGCTACATACACATAGATCTCATGCAGAGAAGTGTCCCCACAGGCCACCTTGATCACGGGGGGGATGTCACAGAAGAAGTGGTTGATTTGGTTAGAATTACAGAAATGCAGGGAGAATATCAGGCATGTTTGTCCGATCTGGAGTGGGATTCCAATGACCCAGGCACCAACAGCCAGCTGGACACAGAACTTGTGGTGCATGACCAGCGGGTAGTGCAGAGGGTTGCAGATGGCCACGTAGCGGTCATAGGACATCACGGCCAGCAGGAAGCACTCAGTGGTCCCCAGCATAAGGAAGAAGCACATTTGGGTGGCACACTCCACCTTCGATATGCTTCTGTCCTGAGTCCACAGGTTCTTCAGAATCCTAGGAAGGGTGACTGACACGTAACAGATTTCCAAGGCAGAAAAATTGGCCAGGAAAAAATACATGGGTTTCTGCAGGGCAGTGTCAAACCTGGTTACTATGATGATGAGGCTATTTCCTATTAAGATAATTATGTAAATGATGGCAAATACTCCAAATAATAACCCTTGCAGTTTTGGAAGGTCATAAAATCCCATGAGTACAAATTGCATCACAGAGGATACATTGTCCTCCGGTTTCTTCCTGTCATAGGGCATCTGTAGGAATGGTATAATAATAATAAGAAGATGTTATTTTACTTCTATAGATTTGTTCTGGTATGTAACTGCTAAGGATGGCATACCATCAATTTCCTATAAAAACCCCTGTAACAGACATGTGAGGTGTACTTTTAATTATTTTTAAATGCTAATATAAGAAGAATATCTCCTTATTTTTTTCTGCTATGGGTCATCATATTTCTTTGTTTATGAAGATGGGATATGTTAATGCAATTTTGTTACTCATCTGATAATCAAAAATTTATTAAATGAATTTAAATTCAGTGGTAACATTTCTAAACTTTCAACATTTATATATCATTGGTTTATAATACTAAAGATCATTTCCATTCTTTGAGTTGAAATAATTTTCCTCACCTCTCCATTTGCTTTTATTATTATGAATTCAAAACCCATTTTATTATGCATATTATACAAACGTCTAAAATGATTTTTAGAAATGCATATAATTAGTTTTAAAAGGGATTACTTTCTGCTGGTATTTCCATAGTCTCAATTTTCTTTGAGTTCTCTATAGACTATACTAAAATTGATTAATGACCACTAAATATTAAGGAATTTCATTTGCTCCTTAAAGCTGTACATTTCAATGTCTGGCACATGAAATCAGTTATCATGATTTTTTTTTCCAGAGTTTGCTGTGCGGAGAAAAGGTCTAAAATAATCTCCAAAATAAATAATCTCCAATCACAATTTAAAACAAAGAGGCAGATTCATCAGCTGTTATGTCCAAGAGAACATTTCACGCTAGCACGTGTAGCCTCATACACCTGGGAAAGGGGACATCCACCACTTCTGAGCTCTGACAGTGTCTGGAGTTACCCCCATTCACACCTGTTGACCCCATTCTGTAGACCTCATTCATTCCAGTCATTGTTTGCACTATGTGCTGCGTGTGCTCATTCACACAGTATGTCCTTTGTAATGGCCAATCTTTCTTGAATAAATGAAGAGTCACACTGTTTGCTTCTTTGGGATCGTCCCTAGTATGAAAGCTCTGGTTCCTACCCACAATGTAGATAATCTCACCTTCTCCTGCTTAGGATATATTCAAAATCTCTCACTTCCTTCTCTCTCTCTCTCTCCCCCC
>PVIJ01019564.1:0-23220 GCA_004024925.1 Scalopus aquaticus
ATTAGTGAATGAATGAATTCAGGATCTAGGAATCAGTGAAGGCATTTAAAGTTTTGTTTTCTCATATTAAGCAATGGAGAAGAATGATAGCTTCCAATTATTAGTAATGTGACTTTGGGTAACTTACTCTCTCTGAGCTCAGTTTTGTCAGGTATAAAAAGGAGATGGCAGGATTTTACTGTCAAGAACTGTGAAGAGTCTGAAATTTTATCCCATGTCTAGCTAACATGTTAGCTGGCCTCCATTTGAAAGATGCTGGCAGAAGACATGGACTTTGGATCAGATAAACAGAGTTTATTATTCCTGGCCCAGCAAAACATGGACACCACCATATTTATATAAGTTCCCTTTGTAAATGGCTGAACTGGATGACTGTACACATAGTGATCTGTGTTATGGGAGATGAAGCCCAAACTGAGGGAACCTGAGTTAACAATGAACAGTAAGCATACCTGCCCTTTCCCCTGGAAGGTACTACTAATCTGTACTTTTCCAGATTGTTCATTATACAAATGTCCTTGAGAAGACATTCTGGAACCAAGGCATAGTTATTGCTTCATGTTTAAGACATGCAGAAATGCATAAGACCCCTCCCAACACTACCTTGTAGAAATTTTCTTGTGAGGATTAAATGACCTAACAAATTCTGTCAGTCAGGATGGTCCAGATTATGCTGCAGTAACAAATGACTTCCCAAGTTTCAGTACTTTGAATCTCTAAGGATTTATTTCTTGCTAATGCTACATGCTCAGAAAGAATCTGCTGGGAACTCTTCCAAGCCATCCTCACTCTGGCTCTTCAGTTGGAGAAGACACCAGTATGTGGCACATTGCCGTGGCAGAGGGAAAGTGAAATACAAAATAGCATGCCTGCTCTTAGCACTCGAGCCCAGAGTGACAAGCATCACTTCTGCTCATTGTCCATAGCAAGTTATATGGCAAAACCTAACTTCAAGGTGGAAGGGAGGATGCCCAGAAGAAGGTCCTGTAGTAGTTATTTGCTAGGCAGCATAAAATACTGCTATACAAATAGGAAGTTCTTGCTCAAAGCCCAGCACATTAAAATTTGTAGCTTCCCTCTTCCTTTTTAGCCTGGATCCCTGAGTTTTGACAGGTTCATATGTGTGGGTCTTTGATTCAGAAGAAACTCACAGTGGTGGATTTAGATTGTTCTCTGGTTATCAGAGACTGTGGTCAAAATTTTTGCAGAATTCTCAGCATCAATTTATGTGCCCAAGCTTGTAAATCAAATAAATGAATACTAATTATTAATGTGCATTCAAGGTCACAAGTTTATTGGTCAGCATTAAGAAAGAAGGAACATAGAAATTCTTCCAATCCCCAATTATTGCACAGAGATAATAACTAGATTGGAAAGGAAAAGAAAACTGTTGATTGAGTTTTGATTTACCACACAAAACAATCACAGATTCAGTAGCTGAAATACTTCCTGACTTGAACTGGTCTCCCCATTCGACTAGAAAGCTTTGAATGCTATAGAGTGAAATCAAAATTACTGATCATCACGTTCTTCTTGCTTTACAGTTTAAAAATGCCGGTTAGGTCTTAATTTCTTCAATAAATTTTCAGTGTGCCCTTCCTGTCTGTCATGTTCTATGCTAAGAATCTGAGTATAGAGAAGCAAAAACAGACACAGTGCCTGACTGCATGGAGCTTAGAGTCTAGAGGAAAAAAACAAGAAGAACAAGCCCTTGTTCATGGCTTGCTTGTTGGGGCTGCAGGCAGAACTGTGCAACATGATTTCATGTAAGTCAGCAGCCTTGTTGTGGTTTGTTATGGTGGTAACCCTGTGGAGGTATTGGCAACCATGGTTTTGCCCTAGTGCAGGCAAGCTTCATAAAAGTTTTTCAACATACTCTAATGTGCATCAGAGGCGCCAGGACAGAATTCAGGTCTTCAGTGGCCCAGATGACAGGGCATTGATTCCTGGACATTTTCACTAATTTGCATCCTAGGAACCTGCCTTGTTCACAGTCTGTGGATCCCCCCTCTCCATCAGCACATTTTCTTAGCTAATATTTTCCACCAATTAATGAATTATTTAAAGAATTAACTGCATACCTATTAGATGCCAGGTAATGTGTACCTACAGTTAACTTCCTCTAAATTTCTGTCAGAGTAGGAATGCCCATCACCACTTTCCAGAGGGAGAAACAGGACTGGATAGAAGAGACTCACCTGTTATTCCAGGGCACAAAACTGGTAGAAAAGCCAGGATTGCACCCACCAGTCCTGAGCCAGGACTCTTTCTAGGTACATGAAGCTGCCCCTCCTGTCTGCGGGGAGGGCTGACCAGTGGATGCTCCAGACTCTAACCTGGCTCCCACCGGACATCCCTAAGTCCTCCTGTAATAATGCCAGGTTATGAAACCCAGGCGGCTCTGCAGAAACAGATTCATTTTGAGAACACCTGGCCCTCCTCACTACGGCATCACAACTTGTGGCTTTTACTCACTTACTGGAATTAATTCAGCAAACACTGACAGAACAGCTCCATGTGGCAGGCCCCAGAGACTCAGAGAAGACGGAGAGAGACTCAGGCTTCTATTGGGGAATCTGAGAAGGCTTTGGGGTTGGGGGCAGTAATGATTTGTCAAGGCTTTGAAGGATGAGGTAGGGAAGAGAGTGGAGAAAGAGAGGGAGTGTGATGGAGCTAAATAATGCAGGTAGAAGTCATTTCTTCTAGAAACTGATAAACTGGAGGAGAACTTGTTTTTTTAGAACTCAAAAAGTCTGACCCATTTTCACAGAGCCCCTGGGAGGAGTGGCTTATAGGAGGCAGGTGCAGTTGAAGGGGCTGCCTCTGGTGAGCTGAGAAGAAAGGATGCAGTGGATACTTCGAAAGTCTTATCTGGAAAGGAACCATCTGGTGCTTACTACCAAACTTCTTTTTATTTCCTCCTGGCTTCTGAGCTCTGGTGTCTGGTGTACTGTACCCTTGGGCTTTGTGAGGTGGAAGGGGCTGCAGTGGCTCCCTGGCTGGGGAGGCTTCAGCTCACGCCTCATGTGTCCCAGCCTCTGCAGAGAGTGGTCCCCCCGGTGAGCTGCGGCGCTGACAGCTGTCTCTTCAGAAGCTCCTGCCACAACACCCACACCCAGCACACACACACATCTCCACTGTCTTTGTGTGCCTGTCCCCTTGTGGGAGAAACACAGTAGATTTTTAATCCTGGCCAGTTACATCTGGGAAAAACAATCCAAATGTTAATCCATCTGGAGAGAGAACAAATCCGTATCTTCTGCTGCCTGTATCTTTTGTTTTTCATCTCTGGATCTTTAAATCTCATTATGAAGCCAGAACCAACCCCCTGCAAGTCTGTCTCCTACCCTTCAGGCAGCCTTTTCAACATTTCTTTGTGCTTAGTCTCCTTACGCTCCTCACTAACAGAGCGCCTTTCATCTGGATGTGGCGCGGTACTTGAAATAGCTAAACAAAGCCTCACTACACCCCCGTGAGGAAAGAGGCAATCATAGCTTGCTTTCCTCCTGCTGGAGAGGGAACAAAGGCATGGAGGGGGCCGTGATGTGGTCAAGGAGTCCCAGCTCCACAGGCCGCTCTAAGGCATGCCTCGCCCTACCTGTGTGCTCCTGCAGGGTGGAGGCACAGATTCAAAAAGGAACTTGGTGTATTTCTTCCTAACCTGGTTCCTCCTCCTGAGTGCCCTGTTTGGGAAAATGGCATCAACCGATCACTCAAGCCTAGAACTTTCAACTCTCCTAGGATTTAGAGACTTACAGGCTCATGCTTGCTCCACCATTTGGGGGCACCCTGATCACCCGGAATTATGATCATAGTTCTCCCTCCCCAGTTCCTGTTTAACTGTATTTTCCTTCCAGTCTGCCCTCCAGGCTGCTGGTAGGTAGGTTAGGCCTCTGCTCAAAAATCCAACTCCTAATGGGTAAGATATAAACTCTGGTTTGGTGTAAAAATTCCAATTGTCCGCCCTCATTTACATCCATGTTCCTGTGTGCTTTCTATAACCAGCCATTGGAACCACTTCCTCTTCTTGGATGCATCATGCCTTTGCACATGCTCCATGCTTGCCTCTGGCCCTGTTCAGGGGAAATCCTATCCACCATCAAAACCTGGTTCAAGAGTGGCCTCCACTCTGAACATCTGGAGGAACTGACCACTCCCTCCTTTGTGTGATGCTCTGTCTTCACTGATGTTCTGTAAAGCACGGAGTAAGAGATCATACTCATTTGTTTATGTATTTCTCCCTCTGCCACCAAATCCTCTGTGCCTTCCTCCTTGCCTAGTGTTGATTTGTAAGCACTCAACCAAGAGGAAGGGGGAGATACCATGTTCCCTGCCCCCATCTATGAAGATGTCTCAGTAAATTTCATAAGTATCTTGGTCTTGCTATTATCCAGTAAGAATCCTGGCAAATAGTCATTCAGTAAAGTTTGCTGAATGAGTAGGAGCTTTACATCTGTTAGTTAGGCAAAGCTAGCAGATAGGGAAACTGAGACCCAAGATTTGCTAAGATTTTCCCATAGGCATGCTGTTAATTTAAATAGCAATGCAATGACTAAAACCCAGGCCTTCTAGTTTCTAGGTTATTATACTTCTCCAGCCCCTGAACCTAACCAATTTAGTTACCTGCATTAGGGGAGATTTTGTATTCCTCTACACATTAGAGATAACATTCATTCAACCGGTATTTTTGAGTGTTTAGTATAAGCCAAGTCTTGTGCTAGATACTGAGATTACAGAGGAGCACAAGATAGATATCCTTTCCCACAAGAAACTTCCTATTGGAAACAGATGCAAAAACATAAAGAAGTAATAAACAAGATATGAGGTGAGAAAGGAGCAGTCACAGGGACCTGTATTTTATTTGCAGAGCAGTCACTGAATTCTCACAAGTCGAGTTTGATGGCTGTGTAGACGAGTTTGGACAGAGTGAATACTGGGAGAGGAGTTAAGTGTTTTTACTTCCTAGGAGACAGCATAGTGTATTGGACCAGGTTGGTGGGAGTGGAGGTGGGAGAACGGGGATTGATTTGAGATTTGTTTTAGTGGAAGCTTGCCAGTTCTTGCTGCTGGATTGGTTGTGGTAGAATCTTTGGTCTGGAAGAATGATAATAGGCCATTGTTCTCGTTTACCTGAGTCAAGCTGATGACTGCAGAGGCAGTTAAGTTAGGATTCTTGAGTCATTGAGAGATTTCAGCACTCAGTCATCACGGACTATTTCTGTGACCTACCCCACAACACTTTATCTTATGAACAATATTATCAAAGCCCTCCTTTGGGAGTCAGAATTTTTTCTTGTACATCTTAAGGTCAGGGTGATAGCAATAAGATTCTCATCTTAAATCTGTCTGGGATTGTGTGTGGCCTCCAAACAACCCTTGCACAGTTTGCCATAGGGCTAGCCTGGTTTAGAAAAAATATGGGAATTGAAGCTATAGAGCCCCAGTTTCAAGCTATGTGAGCTTGATGAAAGGTTTTTAACCTCTCCAAACCTCAATGGTCTCATCTGTGAAATGGGAATCAAGAATACATACCTCACAGAGCTTGTGCAAAAATTTAATAATCTAAGAGATATATTTAGTAGCCTGTAGTGACTTCTGGGTCTTCTCTCCAGAATGAATAAGGAAGGGGGCCAGTAGAAGAGAAAGCTCAGATGAAGGAGGCAGCATTCTTTACATTGCCTTGCAATAATAACTAGATATCCAGAACCAGAATCTTCCTGTTCCTACATGGGTGATCACCTAGTTTTAGGGAAGAAAAATTTTCCTCCTGGCTTGTGAAAACTCAAGGAGGTCTAGTATTGGCCACAAAGTGATTCTTTTCACCAGCTAGTGGCTTGCGTCTTTCTCTGTTCCAAACATGACTGACTTCCAGGAGAACTTCTTTGGTGTGTTCAGTGTCACTGAGCTCACCCGGTGTCCAGGAGTGAGTGTCCCTGCCCACCCTGCACTGGGACCTTGGAGAGGAGAGGGTCTCCGAGAGCAGGAAGGAGCCCATCACCCCTCCCCTACTGCCCCTCATCCTGTCCAGCCACCCCTTGTCACCAAGCCAAGGTACCTAGGATGGGCTTTTCCAAACCCTCTCCAAAGCCCAAGGTCAAGGTGATGTGCTCCAGAAATAGATTCCTGTTCCCTTGCCTTGACCTTCTGGGGTACCATCCCACTCCTCACTGAATCCCAGTCCAGGGATCTCTGGACATTGTGCTGCCTCAACCCTGACCATCACCCTCACCCTCCTTTCAGGTCAGCAAAGTCTCTTGAAGGGCTGGACAGCTCGGCCTCCAGCTCTGGCTGTGCTTCTGCCCGCCTCTGCCTCTACCTCAATGGCCTTGGTTTTTGTTTTTTTTTTAAGATTTATTTATTTATGCATACAAGAGCTGTGGTATAGGCCAGAGGTGTTGGGGGTAGGGGTTTGGTGAGAGGGTTCACCAGAAGCAGAGTGGGGAGCAGAACAGGCAGATCTACGGAAGTACACTGCTGAGGGGAGCAGCGGGCGAGAAAAGAGAGGTCTGTTGTGCCATGTGGGAAACTCCCTGGCCGGAGATTGAACTCGTGCTGCAGTGGCTGCAGACAGCTTCACAGTGCTGTGATTAACCCATTGCACCACCAGGGAGGCCCGCCTTGGTCTTTTGATCTACAGCATAAGGCCAATTTCAGCTAAATTAGCAGACCAATTTAGGGAGGGGGTTGCCTTCTGACTGCCTGCCCCTGAGGACTATCTGCAACCCTTATTACAAACTGGTGCCTGGAACTTCTTCCTTCTCACACTTTGCTCTCTGTCACCCTCCGTAGCACCCCTGCTTACTGGTACAGGACTCATGTTTTCCCTGGGGGCCTGCAGGGGCACTTGGTTTATGACTTGATCCGAATCCAGCTGGTATGCGATAAACACTATTTTAGTACTTCCTCCACCCTGTTTATTCTGGGGTTCCCACCTATCTCCAGTCCGGCCATACTGGTTCATTCCTGTCCCTGGAATTCCTATTTTCATATTCCACCTGGGCAACTCCTCATCTTTTAAAACCCTGTACCAAGTGTGTCTTTCCTTCCCCTAAACCCCCACTCTGGACTTTCACAATCTCAGTCCTTGAGACTCCCTGAGAATGCAGACATCAATTCTTGTTGAGATATGCTTTATGACCAAACTAGTCATATTGTGCTCGCCTCAGTGTAGGGTAAATGAAGATGATCAGGCTTTTATGCCATTGGCCTCTGGCTATCACCTGTGGCCTTGATTGTGTTAACTCAGAAGGCGTGTTGTGGGTGTGCGGCACCTGAGCATTGGTGTGTGCGCATGTGCAAGTGTGCCCACCTGAGCCTGAGAGGGTGGGGCTATCAGGGTGGCACTACTCTGAGATGGAGCAGCTAAGAGAGGATGAGCAACTGCTCCAAGAGGAAGAGACCAAAAGAGAACGCCAGAGAAAAAATCATGTAGAGAAGAGATTTGCAGCGGGCTCTAGTCGCTGTCTCCCTGCTTATCATTAAAACCTGTGAAAATGATGCCAAGGCATCATGAGCCCCAGTACTGGTCACTACCCCTCACCCAGCTCTTCTTTGTAGCAGCCATAACTGGACAGAGAACATGGAAGAAGGTGGGTGACAAGTTTTTTTGGCTGAATGTTAGTTGTCGCCTCGAGTGTTGAGTCTGTTTACACTGACTGAGGGGAATGCTGCTGCTGATTGGTGATGTCTTTCATGAGCAACCTCTGGAGGACTGCTGCATATAGGCTATGAATTGGTCATGTCTGGTATTCAGGAGATCCCTCTAGAATGGCAGGGGCAAAATGTGACTTCCGACGTATACAGGTAGAAAGGCAGCCAGGCAAGGAAGCCTCCCCATAGGTGCATGTATTAAAGATGGGTAAAGTATACTATGTAAATTAGATGACCTGGTTGCTTGTTATTTTTTGTTGATTTCTTTTTAAAAATCCAATAGCATTAGTGTAATCTTCCAAAAATGTCATGGCCAGATGTCTCATTTGTAGCAAGGAGCTGTTGGAGAGTATGTGCATCAGCTGGAGCACAAAGGGGAAGCACTGGCCCCTGAGAACAGCACCCTAAGACCCCAACAAAAAGGGGAACCTCAAGGTCCACCTCTTCCTCCACTCCTGAGATCTCTCCCTCCTTTACTCATTATTGGCAAGCTGAATTCTAACACTAGAGACAACATTTCAGTTTGCTTTTAGCGTCACTATTTTTAGAATTTTGACCAAGACTATCATACATAGGTCACCAACCATTTCTGTTCTTAATTCCATTAGAAAATAAAAGGAAAACTACTTAGAAGGGGAAGGAAATCATGACTTAAGTTGAGTGAACATTTACCAAGTATTTTAATATTTTTTTCTTTAAACTACTTTATTGAGATACAGACATATGAGAAGTTGCATATATTTAACATATACAACTCAGTGAGTTTGGGGATATCTGTGAAACCGTTACTACCATCAGGATTATAGACATCTCATCCCTTCCCAATTTCCTTCCATTGCATCACCATTATTATTTGTGGTAAGAACACTTTTGTCTCACAATTACCTTCTGAGGTAACTACTGCTGCCACCATCTAATTGATGGTGAAATTGAGGTTCAGAGAGGTCCAGCGACAGGCACAAAATCTCAAACCCAGCCCAAAGTCAGACCGTGGCTGGATCAGGCATTGCTGTGCCCAAGGTGCAGGCTTCTTGACCCCTTCTCTTGTGCTCTTCCAGAAGGTTGTGGTGTTTGTGGTCCTGGCAGAGCCTTCTCAGGATTGTGGGTCGAGAGGGAAGTGAACTCAGGTAAAACTGTCACCAGGGAGAAGCCAGAAAGCTCTGCTGTGGTGGCTGCCTGGCTTTTAGGCAGACAGGTGATGACTGGGATCCTCTGTGCTCTTTGAGCCGGAAAAGGGAACGCCTTCCCTGCCAAGAGAGGCCTCCGAGAGCCAAGGTGCCCCTGGCACCTGCCCGACCCTCTGGGCCTTCTGTCCAGGTTTCTGTGCTAAAAATGATTTAAACCACAAGATTTGATGTATGGATTTTTTTATTGCAAAAGATTTCAAAGCACTGCATGGTGAGTTGGCTATGTGACTTTCACTGAATTTGAATGGGAATTGTGTCGTTTAATCGCCAAGGTAGGAGTCCTAGTCTGTGTGTGTGTGTGTGTGTGTGTGTGTGTGTGCACGCGCGCACACACACATGAGAGAGAGAAAGAGATGGTGGGGAGAGGCACGATTTGACTTGATGTCACGGTGAATATTTTTAGAGACGTTTTGAATACTCTGCAATTATACTATCTGTACTTCGGGTCTAGTGTTATTGTTCAGTTGACAAAATACTTGCTGCTAATTATAATAAACAAAGGATTTCACTTCTCTGAAAAATGATTCTAAAGCTTCTCTTTGCTAAAGCAACCCAAACTATCTACCCCCTCTTTTTTTAATGGCTCAGACAGGCACACCCAGGACAATTTTTTATCACAATTACATCTGGAGGGCTTGCAAACAAAGAAGCCTTTCTTCACACCTTCTGTCTGAATGTGGTGGCAGAGAGATTAGAGGAGTTTTGTGTGCAAAGTTTAAATCGAAGCCTGGATTTTACGTGTCTAAAAAGTGATGCTTACTCCAGCATCGCTCCATTCTGAATTCAGTATGGCTGTAGTCAGAAGCCTGGGACTTTTCTGAGCTAGTGTGAAAGGTGATTTGCAGCCTCCGTTTTCCAGATAAGAGAAGAAGCAGAGAGAGAAGGCATAGGTTCCCCTGCCTATTGGTACGGGTTTGAGGGGTGAGATCTTTGGATATGAGAAAAGTGGCAGAGTAGTCAGAAACTGGCTCTGGCACAGGCAGAATTTTAGCTCTGCCATAGATAGTGTGGCTTGGGACAAATTACCTTACTTCTCTGAGCCTCATATGCAAAATGGGAAGAATGACTCTCCACCCTATTAGCACTGGTGTGAATGGGTGGAAAGCACTTAACACAGCATATATACAGGGAGTATTTATATGAAGTTGGTTATTATTTTAAGGATGTGCTCAATAAATATGTGATGAATAAACGAAGAATATTTGTTCTGATCACAGGATGCTCCAGGCAGTATTTTCAATTTTAAGCTATGCCAGGAAGAAAGCCTAATGAAGTGCCAGCTTCCCCCAGGAACCTTGCAACTTCTGATTGTCTCCAACAAGGATGGCTGCTAATCTTCCTGTTTAACTGTGGCCATCTGCACTCTGCAGCAGCAGCAGCCAGGAACTCTTTCTGGAGCTGGAGTGGCATTAGGAGTGGGCTGCCATCGCAGGGCCCGAGGGAGCTGGTAGGCACTTCTCTGGCTATATATAGCGAATGCTTATTCATCTCTCTCCACTTGCCAGGCACTCCTCTAAGCACTTTATGCTTAGAACAACAATCCTACCGACAGGCACTGTAGTCATTCCCATTTTACGGGTGATAATGTTGGGACAAGGGGTTTGGTTAGGAAGTCCGTTGGCTTCCTAAGTCAAGCTTCTAAGAAACGGAACTAGTATATGAGTGCAAGCATTCTGCCTCCAGGTTTCCCCTTGACCCTGTGCTCCGTGGCTTCCCTGAGCCTGTAAATCTGAGGATGCTCTGAATGTGACTTATATTCTGAGTTGGGATGCAAATGCAAATTGGAAACGCTGATTGATTTTCTGATCTGCAGGAGCCCTGCTGAGAAAAGTATCTAGAGTAGATAATCCAGCTGGGGTGCCTGGAGCTGGTGTGCATGTACACACACACACACACACACACACACACACACACACACACACACAATCCATGTGTCTTAAGCATTTCATGGGGCTTAGATGGGCAGGTGAGAAATAGAACAAGGACCACAGGAAGACACTGCATAACTGAATTAAGGAATTTGGAAGACAAGGGATGAAATGGATTTCCACATACTTTGTGTTTGCTGGAGGGCTCTCAGAGATTCATCTTATTTCCATTTACCCTTAACCATTTTTTTAGGCTTGCCTATCAGGACTGAAGATAAAGTCACAGTCCTCCCTAATTGTCTGCCTCCCCTAGGAATGCTCTCCCTGTTTTAGGTGAGGACAGCTGACAGTCACACAGACCCCAGCATGTGCGTGGGTCTGCACCCTCCTGCCTTGCCTCTCCCGGGAGTACAGGGCTGTGTAAATTAGTCTTGAGGAGGGCTTAGCAATTAAGGAACCTGACACCTAGGTGATTGCTCCATCTCCAGGGGCTTCCAAACCTTTTTGAGCCATGAATCTCTGTGTTAACAAAACCCTACCTAGACACCCCAGGTGTGAGCAGCCAAAGTAGAGCTGCTCTGGTAGAAACCAGGGGATCCCAGAGCCCTGACCCACTCCTCCCATGAAACCCTGGGGTAAGGAAAGTAAGCACTTCTCAGTTTTCATTTATAACTCGTTGTCCCACTCTGTCTTCTATTCTTTTCATTTTGGGGGGTGACTGATTCATTGATTGCAAAGAAGCCCAGCTAGAGTTCAGACAGGATGAAAGGTGGTTCTAGGGGGCCGGGTACAATACTCATTCTGCTCAAATCTTCCCTAAAAGATGAGCGGTGTTGGCTGTGAAAGTTATTGGAAGGTGGAATAGTTTAGCTATTGGGAATATCAATTGTAAAATCAGACTGCTTGGATTAAAAGCACGGCTTTTCTACTTACTAGCTTTGTGACCCTGGACAAGTTTCTTAGCCTCTCTGTATCTTTTCTCATCTGTAAAATGGGGATTAAATAATCCTAAATCCTCTCATTGGGTGGTTGTGAAACTTAACTGAATTAATATATATGATGCACTTACAGCAATTCCTGGCACTTGTTATGTGCTCCACGAGTGTTAGCCATTATTATTTAAATAATCTCTTCTCTTCCCTATGAGTGAATTCCACTAAGGTACAAATAATAGACTTTCGGGCAGACAAGGTTGTTTTGAGGCGAAGAAGAGCCAAATAGTACTAGAACGAAGAGAAGTGGGTTTCATGGACAACAGGATAACCCCAGAAAGGGGGGGTTCCACATTCTGTGGAAGATATAACATCCACATTCCCTCCAATACCCCCACCCCCACCCCCCGCAATCCCAGATCACTCACTACAGGGTCTTGAGCACTGTAAGAAATAGAGCTGTGCTTTATATGAACATAACACAAAGACTCACTGGAATTTTATATAACAATTTTATTTTACGAACCGGAACTACCTCACCCAACCATTTTATATTAAGTCATTTTCTTGTCTTTTCTTTTGGTGTTGGACTTCCTTTTATTATTTGAGATACTGAAATATTCAGAGATATTTCAGGCTCAGCAGCCCTACTCTGGGTGCTGTGCTGGGAGAGCATGTTCTGGCCGGAACACTTCCTGAGGGGTTGAAGAAGGCTGCAGGGCAGAAATGCCAGGTTATGCTGAAAATCACTAGCCTTCTAAATATAGCGGGTGATTATGCAGTTATTGCGTTGATTTTTTTCTAATCGCAGTTTACTAGAGGCCTTAACCTTTTAGAATTCTTAACAGCAGGAGGGCTGGAAAAGCTGTTCTGGTGTCCTCTCAAAATAAACATCTTTGAAGAGTAATTAAGGCAACACATTACCTTGGTTTCACAGCACCAAGCCTAGAGTGTAACTACTTGGTGTCCAGACCAAGGGAGTTAGGAAATAACAGACCATGTGGGTGAGCCCAGGAACCTGGAGTCCAAGACTGTGAGTAGCACAGATAGGTTTAGAGGATGTCAGCCATTCTCTGATTTTTGAAAATTGAGAGCAACAAGACTTTAGCCCAACAAAAATATAATAGAACCTAGTGTTAGAATCGAAGGAAACTTTGGATGGGTATATTGACATGTATGTGTGTATGTTCTATGATTTTCACACATACACACACATAATCATAGAACATATATACTCATCCATGAGGCAATTATAAGTCATATAAGTACAGGTCATCATAGGAATCATGATGACTTAGGAAACGATAAATAATCTGCAAGGAGAGTATGATGTTCCAAAGACATATTTCCCTCCTGGTTTTCATAATTTTGGCTTTAATAGTATTTTTTAAGAAGATTTATTTATTTATGCAAACAAGCTGGGGTGCAGGCCAGAGGTGTGGGGGGTGAGAGGATTCACCACAGATAGAGTGGGGAGCAGAACAGGCAGATGGGCCGAAATACACTGCTGAGGGGAGCAGCGGGCAAGGCAGGAGAGGTCTGCTGCACCATGTGGGAATCTCCCTGGCTGGGCATCTAACTTGCACCGCAATTGTGGACAGCTCCACAGCGCTGCACTTAACCCGTTGTGGCACCAGCGAGGCCCTTTGATAGTATTTTGATTCCAGATTCTGCTGGTCCAATATTTCAGTTTGGTAAGGCCATCTGGGGGGAGCTGCAGCTACCCTCTTCTTGCGTGGACACTGATTCAGGGTTATCTTGGCCCTGGGCTTGCAGAAGCAGAGGCTGAGGCCTGTGTTCATCCAGAGTCAGTGATGAACCCCTAGAGGAACAGAAGTCAGAGACTGTGTCTCTAGAGGAGGCAGAAAGATTGAGGGAAGGGCATATCTGCAACCCCTCTGCCCAGATTTTCTGGGTTGGAATGGGGAAGAAAGGAAGATAATTTGGAGATGTTCAGAGTTGTTCTGAGGCTCCTCAGAAAACTCCTAGTAATTTTCATTTTAAAATTGAACAATTATTTGTTGAGACCTGGGGCACTATTTTCAGTGTTAAAGGATAGGGAATGCGGATACAAAAATTGACACATTCCTTGATCTCAGTTTAAACCCAATGACCAATGTCCTAGGTGTATGTTCTAATAACACAGGCAACAGGGGAAGTGGGCTTATTTTGAGATGATCCACCTCTCTGTTTCTAAAGTGGAGCCTGGGTCCCCTTTCTTAGTCCCACACTGGCCATGAGACCCACATTGGCGTGTTTGCCCTGTCTCGGGCCCACAGGACAGAACGAGAGAGGCACTGCTCTTAAGCCTCATCTCCTTTTATCATTGTGGGAAATTCCACCTGGGTTTAGGGGATTTTATATTTTAATAATTTCCTGGTTTTTTGGCCTCAGTACCTGGGAAAAAAAAGAACTTTTCAGCATCTTTCTTCTTATCCTTTGGGGGAGGAGAGCTGTTGAAGTGCAGAGGGCAGTCAGAAGCCTGAATGCCCATTTAGCCCCCCTCAGCATTTGTTCCTGAGCACAGGCAGCTGATCAGGTAATTAGAGTCAGAATCCTGTCGGAGGTACTTTGTTCAAAGTTCAGCCACAGTCTGGGATGGAGAACTCTGCATGCCCACTTCCCTTGTTAATAGCTTTGCTGACCTTCTCCAAAGAAAAAGTGATTAGAATGTTGAGTTATGATCTGTTTCTTGTAAAATCGCACCAGTCCCCCATTTATAGCCCTGTATTTCAACCAATTCTAATTACCTCTTAGAATATACTTCTCCCAGCCCTTGGAGAATATTTCAAACCCTGATCCAGGCAATCAAACATACTTCTTGGTTCGAAAGCTGATTGTGACCCAGATGCACACAAGCCTCAAAGAAAGCCCCCTCCCTTTTCCACACAGTGACACAATCCTTATCTTCAGGGCTCTTCACTGTCATTCGATTTCTTTACCTTGGAAGATGATCCTTCATAGAATATGTTGAGTGTGGGGAAGCTAATGAGAAAGAGCCAAGATTTTTGCATCTTTTACAATCATTTCCTGCATTTTCCAGGAGGTTCTCTCTCATTACTGAACATCATTTGGACTCACAGGCCATCCTCTTTTCCACTTCTGGAACTAGTTCAGTTCAGAGTCCAGTGTCGAGCAGGGTTACCGGTAAAGGACTTCTTGCATAACTTCTGCTTTATCTCTATAAAATACCCACAAAGTAAAAAAAGAAAAAAAAATCCCTGTTGGTTTATGAAGTCAAGAGCTCCTTGGTACGTCTTGAACTTGGCTAGTTCTAGTGGATTTTCTTCCCCTTTTTCTATTAGCCTCTATCATTTCAGACAATTCAAGTGACTCAGAGATTTTTTGAGGTCTCTGTTCCTTTTATGATTTGAATGGGACTAAAATCACCAGGGCTGCTGAGAGGAAACCTTTTTATAGACTTTCTAAATCTCCCCACTGCCAAGAAGAATTTTAAAAAATGAAGCATTCCTCTTGTCTCTTTATTTCTAATCACTTTTTCCTTCTAACGGGACTGAAGCACCATGAGAAATGGTGCACTTTTACGGCAAGGACTCATTTGCCCATAACGAACACTGAGTACAAAAGCAAATTAAAAAAAGAAACCAACCCTATGCTTAGAGAGACCATTAGGAACGATTTGACATTTATTGAACAACAGATGGCGATTAAAAGCATAAAAGCTAGATTGCCTTGCTAGAAACAAAGGGTAGTTCTACTAAGGAAGTCTAACATTTCAATTAAAATACCTCTCAATGTCAATTAAATCATATGAAGATAAGACTGAAAATGGTTTCTAGCTGCACTATAATCAATAGTGCAGTTAAAATCCTCATCAGGAAGCACCCAAGTTTTTAGTTTGACAGTTTGCTGAAAGATTAGCCAAAGCTTCAGGAAACCATTTCCTTCAGTGTAGGGTTCAAAAGGTAAACATTTAACCAGGAGTGCTGCCTAAGTATTAAACAGATTTATTTCAACAATGAGGAGGAACCCTCACTGCCTTTGCTTTGTTTCAAATCTCATTCACTTTTCAGTATGGATTAGGCATTAGTGAAGGGGTGGAAAAATAACTCCATTATTTCCACAGCAAGGATCTCCTCTTAATTATGTTCATGTCCTTTTGGGAAGCAGTGAGTTGGAGTGGAGAGAATAGTTTAATAATGAGACAGACCTTGGTTTGGATCACAGCTCAGGCACTTTGGGCAAGTATCTTAAATGATCAGGATCTGTTTTCTCATTTACAAATGGTCATCAAATTTACCTCCTTTCTGGATTGCCTGATACATTCCAGATTCTCAGTGAGTGAAGGCCCCTACCTTTAGCCCTCTAGGGGAAGGTCCTCATGATATAGAATTTGTTGTAGCAAATCTGTTGTTACCAAAACTGAGTTCAATGAGATACTGGTGTTCCACCAAATGGTTACTGTTTGTTACGGGTTGAATTGTGCAGCCCTCAGATCTACATGTTCGAGTCCTATCTACCAGTACCTCAGACTGTGACTTTGTTTGGAAATAGAGTTGTTGTAAATGTAGTCAGTCAAGTTAAGATGAAATCATGCCATAGTAAGGTGAGTCCTAATCTAATGTGATTTATAAATAGGGTAAATGTGGAGACAGACATGTATACAGGGAGAGCACATATAAACAGAGAAGGCAGAGACTGGGGTGCATCTACAAGCCAAGGAATTTCAAAGATGGCTAGCAAACCACTAGAAGCTAGGGGAGAGTCTTGAAACTGATTTTCCCATACAGCTGTCAGAAGGAAGTAACTATAATGACACCTTCATCTTGGACTTCAAGCCTCCAAAACTGCAAGACAATAAATTTCTCTTGTCTAAGCCACCCAGTTTATGGTGCTTTTCATAGTAACGTTATTATCTACTATACTATGTCAAATACTGTTGGTACAGCATCCTGTACTAGGATGAGACTTATTTCTACCTTTAAGAATTATTTCTACCTTTATTTAATCCAGTGTTTCCCCAACATTTGGCCTTGGGAGACTCCTTCCCACCCCCCATCACACCCTCACCCCTACGTAAATACCTGATTAAATTCTTTGGAACTATTTGAGAAAGCTTTGGAATGTTTTCTCTTTCATTCCACCTCCATTAACTTAACCCTATTCCTTCACCTCAGCACTGGAACTTTCATTCCAGTTCTTACTTCCTCACCAACCACTTCACTCACTCAGCACCACTCCAGAATGGTGCGCCCTTTGCTCATCACTGCTTCCCAAGGCAGTCTTCTTTGTTGCTCTTGCCCCTTCTCTGTGTCTGCCCTCCAGGTGTCAGGTGTTGCTTGAGGAAGTAATGATTCAGAGTCAAATGATGACTTTGGATCCACACAGTGAAATGCACTACTTTCAGACTGAGTCTCCTCTTCTGCTCAGTAATCCTTTTCTTGTATTGCTTCTCCCTTGCTTGTATCATTCCTTCATTCCTCCATGCTTGAAGGAGGAACTCTCTAGTGAATGGCCCACTATGAGCCGATTCCTTTATTGGTCACTGGATGTGAGTAGGGACAGGCACTGATGAATCTCTTTCCCTCAGCTACTGATGATATAGCAGAGGAGATAAACTAATTCCATGAGAGAAAAACATTTGCCGATGTATTTTCCTGTTGAACAAAAAGGGAATAAAGAGTGAGCCAGACACTGCTTGCCACAGGTGAGAGAATATATTTTAGACAGAAGGAATAGTAGATGTATTAAAGAAGTTTCAAATTCTATTAAGTTGCTAGTTGGGGGAAAACAGGATGTTCAGAAGGTAGAAAGGAGAAGGGATGAAAATGTTGTATGCTAAGGCATTTGCATTTTACCCTGTAGGGATGGGGGAATTATTGCTCACTCTATATAGTGACCAGATTTTCCTTTAAGAAAGGTCTCTGTGGGATTAAAAGTTATTTTAATTTTCCTTTTTTTCGATTTTTCAAAATTCTCTTCCTGTTTTGGAAATATAGGAATTCCATATATATATCTTATAGAAGGAATAAAAAATTCAGACATGAGCAGAGGAAGTCCTGTTTTTTTCTCACCACTTTCCCTATCAATTTATCTTCCGTCCCAGTAAGTTTGGCTTATTTGTTCAGTCCCTCCTTTATCTTTTTATGCATATATGTGTACACACACACACACACGTTCACATACATACACCTGTGACTCATATTTGTTAGTTAGAAAACATTGCGTCATGATATGCTTCTGTACCCAAACTTATTTTCACATTCACAATGTCCTGGAACTCTTTCCATATGTGGGTTTATCTCATTTTTTATAATAATTTCATAGTATCCTACGGAATAGCTGTAATTTAATTTATTTTAACCACTTCCTCATTGAAGGGAAATTTCTATTATAAGCTGTACTTCAAGGGTATTTTGTACATAAATTGTTGCTCACATGTCCATGTATTTCTTAAAAAAAACTACTGGTAGTAGAATTGTTGAATCAAAGAGGATAGCACTTAAAATTCTGAATATGTAAAAAAGGGCTTCCAAATGGCCTCAGTGATTTGCTCTTTTCCTGTGTTTTTCAATGACTGAAATTGTCAACATTTAAAATGCTTCCAATTTGGGTGGTGAAAATTCCTTAAAATTATTCATCTTCCTTAGTATTCATGAGGCTAAGGTTCTTTTCATATGTATATTGCCTATTTGTATTCATTAGTCTATAAATAGTTTTTTTTTTTAAAGATTTATTTATTTATATGTGCAAGCTGGGGTACAGGCCAGAGGCGTGGGGTGGCGAGAGGGTTCACCAGAGACAGAGCAGGGAGCAGAACAGGCAGATGAGAAATACACTGCTGAGGGGAGCAGCGGGTGAGGCAGGAGAGGTCTGCTTCACCATGTGGGATTCTCCTCGGCTGGGCATCGAACTCGCATCGCGCCGACTGCCAGCAGTTCCACAGCGCATCGCTCAACAACTGCGCCACCAGGGAGGCCCCTATAAATAGTTTTTATCCTTTGTTCATTTTTAAAATTGGGACTCATTTTTATCTTATTAATTGTGGAAGCTTTTTATATAAATTGGATATTAATTCTTTGTGATTTTAATATATATTTAAAATTTTCTTTCAATTTGACATTTTTCTTAACTTTATTTTGACTTTTATTATAAGGAAATTTAAAATTTACATAAAATAAGATTTGAAATTTATTTTTCTTATTATTCTAGGTGTTGCATCTTGAATAGGAAGGTTTTTTTTCCCCTCACTAGACAGATTTTAAAATTGTTTTTCTTTTGGTGCTTTTGTATTTGCTAGGCTGTCATAGAGCTTATTTTTGCGCACAGTGTGATACTGGGATCTCAGTAAAGATCTCATAAAGACTAACCAACTTCCCAACATCATTTGTTAAATAATAAAATGTTGCTTTAATCAGAAATAAAATTTTTAAAAAATATTTACTAATTTGTTGTCAGTGTACAAATTGAATTGGAAGGGACTGAGGGGAACATTTAGGAGATGAAAAGGATTGCGACCTTAGTTGTTTAAAATATAACCCAAAGTCCCAAGGTTTGTTATTAGAAAGAACATTTTTCAGGTAAGGAATTCTGATAGCTTAAACTAAGGAATTGACTTTGGTAGTAATACAAGTGACTGAAGAAGAGGGCATGAAATTGAGGGATCTTTAGGAATAGAATAAATGGGGATTTGTGACCTACTGAGAGAGCGAGAGGGATCTTGTGTGCATTCCAGGTTTCTAACGTTGGTGACATTAAATCCCAAGGGATTTTCTGAACAAGAAAAAGGATTGAATGCAAAAAATGTGCTTCCCAATCTAAATTCATAAAATGTTGTATAAAACTTTTTTTAAGTCCCCCCCCCCTTTTTTTTTCTTAACGCAAGAAGGAGGCTTTCTCTGTAATGCCAGAAACAAAATGGAGAGTCAAAAGAGTGAGTAGGAAGCAAAACTACCTTACTCAGGGAGGTGGGAGCCAGCAAAGGCATTAAAAGCTCTTGTCTTGACTGTCACCTTGGAAAGGGAATTAAATCCGCAAGCCCTAGGTTGTGGTGGAGGCCCCTCAAAATTGAATCCCCTGTGTGAACTTTTGAGTTAGAAATGTGCTTTCCTTCCTTTAATATGGAAGAACTCACTGCCCATGACACAGGGAGTGAAGTAAATGACTGCCTCAGGTCGGAGTGGAAATAGTCCTCCAAACCCCAACTCCAGAACTGTGTTTCACACAGGTGTGGATGCAAATTCACCCTCCCTGTGTGGAGCAACAATTCTGAGACTATAAAGTAACTTCAGAACTAATTTGGGGCTGTTCAAGCCCTTGGTGGCTGGGCAGAGAAACTGAGAGTTTAGCCATCTGGGAGATGGCCATCTAGGAAAAACAGGTAGATAGATAGATGGATAACAGAAAAATAGGCAAATTCCACACCTAGATTTTTAATCACCCCAGTGAAAATATCAAATATAATGTGAAATCCTAAAAGCCAATGGAGGGGAAAAATAAAAAGGTTTAAAATAATAAAAAAGGTGCAATAGTAAGATTGTCAACATACTTCTCGTCATCAGAAATTGTTGTCATAGGTAGTACAGTATATTTTTTGAAGTCCTAAGGGTAAATAATTGGGTATTTAGAATTCTGTGAGCCAGCCTATCATTTAAGAGCAAAGATATTTTTTGAATTAAATTATTTAATTTTGGTTTTATACTTTTATATTTCCATATGTGCACATGTACACACATCCACCATATTGTCCTTGCCATTACCCCCACATGAGGGTATTTTGTACTTCAATTTGTAGCAGGTACTGGCTTTACCTATTGAAAAAATTAAATCAAGAGCGAAGGTGAGATAAAGACTTTCTGGGCTTATTAGGAATCAGAACATTACTGTCCACAGAGTTGTTAATTGATGACACTCACTAAAAAGATTAATAACCTTTGCTAATAATAATACTTTCATCTGACAAAAAAAAGAATGTATTCAGAAGGAAGAAATGAGATGCATGAAGAAAAAGGAACAAGTAAATTATGTTGTTACATTTAAATGAGAATTAACATGAAAATGAAGTGACATAATGACTATTTTTCATAATATATGCTTGAGACAAAAAGGAATAAAAATATCAAGCAAACAAAGCATAATAGCCCAGTAGCAGGGATGGTGGGGGAATTCTGAAGAAAGTTAAAGTATGCAAAGGCTCTAGTTTAGGTTGGAAGACAGAGGTATATTAACTTTAGCCTTTGATAGGTCAATTTAAATAAATAAAGGTATATATGGATGAAAAAGTTAGGTGTAATTACTAAAAACAACACCAACAAATATAGACCATATAACTGAGAGGGTAAAAGAAAATAATGGAACTAAAATAAATGTGGTTTATCAACAAAAACCAGAACAAGAAAACAAAGGAAGCAGGGTGAAGGCACAGCCAAGAGAGAGCACCTGTCAAGATGGCAGAAATAGGTCCTAACAGCGTGGACAATGAGGTTGATTCTATAAATCAACATTAGTTTTTATCAAACATGATCAGTCCAGGTCAAGCTGACTATGATATTGTTCTGGAGATGCTGGTGTATGGGAAAGTTAAAGGGAATGCATGTGTCTTAAATTGACCTAGTCTAACTGAGGGAATACTTTCACTCTAATGGCTCAGGAGAGTTATCTCTTCCTGCTAGAAGCAGATAGCTTCTCTTGACTCCAGGAACTTCCTTGCAGACACGGTGAGAACTAGTGTTGGATGAAGATGAGTGTTGCAGAATAGAGAAGTGAAAAAGTCCCTGATCCTTGATCACTGAGCCTTGATCATACTGAACCTGTAACCTGACCTACTGCTGGACTTACAGTAATGTGAGCCAAAGGATTTCCTTATTGTTAGAGGCAGTGTCAATTGAGATATTTATTATCTGAAGCTTAAGACATTCTAATTGCTTCACCAAGTATTTTGGTAATCGTTTAAAAACAAAGATATTAAACGTATTTAGAAAAGGAGTCTCTTAAGAGTTAAAAACAATTCACCAATGTGTGACTATGTGGATTAGAAGAAAAGTCTCTAAAATAAGAGAAATTAAGGTTATGTAAAGGGAAATTATATACTAGGCAACTACTATCCAAAAATAATGGTGGCATAGCAATGTCAATGTCAGACATAGAATTTAAGAATTTAGACTTTGAGAATACACAGAGGAAACTTTCATAAAAATATAAAGAAGAATCCGCAGAGCACATGAACCTTATTATATAAGCCAGAGTTGAAGCAAAAACTGAGAGTTACATGACTAAATCGACAGATTACAGTAATATTAAAATCATATGGAACAAAATGACCTTTGTAAAATTAACAAAAGCCAAATATACTTTTGAAAAAAGTAATAAAAATATGCAAGGTCTTAATGGAAGAAAAAATAAAAGATTAATTATGGGCATGGAAGAAGATCTGAATAAATAAGTGCTCTATTGTGCTCATGGATGGGCAGATTCAACATTGAAGATGTACATTACCTCCCAATTCTCTATAAATGTAATGCAATCCCAACCAAAATCTCAGAATATTTTTGGTGCATTGCTAAGAGTCACAGAGATAAAAAAGATGTGTAATAAGTCAAGACAATTTTGAAAATGAACAATAAAGGGATATCCACTTTGCCAGATATTTATGACAATGCTATTACTTTGAGAACAGCATGTTATTGGTGGAACAATTTGTAAGTAGATCAGTTGAATAGTATAGAGACCCCATAAAATGACTTGGTTGTTACTAAAGGAACATCAGAGTCAGTGGGGAAAAGATGTTCTATAAAATACGTAGTGTTAGGACAACTGACTTTCTCCAAGGAAATCAAATGGGAATTGAATCACTATTTCACAGCATATGCAAATGAATCCCAGACAAAAATATGACAGAGGAAGGAAACTCTAAAACCAACAGGAAAAATATGGAAAAAATGTAGAAAATATTGAATAATTATGAACTTGGGATAAGAAGGTATTCTTAAAAAAAAAACGAAAACCAAAATGCTCAATCTATTAAGGAATATGTAGATAAATTTGACTCTCCAAGGTAAAATATTCCATAAGAAAATTTAAAATCACCCTATGTTGGGCCCCCCTGGTGGCACAAGGGGTTAAGTGTCAGCACTATGAAGCTATCTGCAGCCACTGCAGCACCGAGTTCAATCTCCGGCCAGGGAGCTTCCCATATGGCGCAGCAGACCTCTCCTGACTCACCTGTTGCTCCCCTCAGCAGTGTATTTCAGTCATTCTGCCTGTTCTGCTCTCCACTCCATCTCTGGTGAATCCTCTCACACCGCCCCCGCCCCACACCTCTGGCCTACACCCCAGCTCTTGTATGCATAAATAAATCTTTAAAAAAAATCAACCTATGTAGTAGGAGAAGAGACTTTCTATGTACATGATCAAGAATCAGAATCCAGGGCCTCCCCGGTGGCGCAGCGGCTAAGCGCTGCGCTGTGGAGCTGTTGGCAGCGGCGACGCGAGTTCGACGCCCGGCCGGGGAGAATCCCACATGGCGCGGCAGACCTCTCCTGCCTTGCCCGCTGCTCCCCTCAGCAGTGTATTTCTGATCTGCCTGTTCTGCTCCCCGCTCTGTCTCTGGTGAACCCTCTCGCC
>PVIJ01019565.1:0-23218 GCA_004024925.1 Scalopus aquaticus
TTAGCTGCCAGGCGGGGAGGGGCGGGGGGTGGAAACCAGACGAGGGTTTAAAGGACACTTTGGGGTAAAAGAATGTTCCCGACAACGTGGGGCTAGGCTATCTCAGCGGGCTAATGCTCGCTCTCCGGGGAGAGTCAGTGAGGCCTTGGATCTGCTAAGCGGCCTTAATTGGAATCTCCCTCCCAGACAGACGCCAGCGGGGGCTGTTTCCTTCTCGTGCCCTTTCCCGGCCTGGATGTGACGCTGCGCTCCCGCGCCAAGGCCAATTTAATTCATTTGCTCAATTAGAAGTTAAAAAGGGTGAACTTCTGTAACGTATTGGCTGTCTGCTACTTTGGGGTAAAGACCCTCGAGTTGATGAACTTTATGGAATGATCTGTTGCTATGGCAACAGGCGGCCTGTGCGGCAAGGAGGGCATTCGTCATCACCTCACGGACGATGGCTGGAATAGTAATGGGCACAAATGCAAAAGTTTCCTTTTCCTCTGAAGTAACGGGGTCTATGAGACAAACACTACAGACGCCCCTCGGATGCAGCGGGGGGAGGGGGGATCCAGTCAGTCGAACGCACAACTGGAGACGGGACTCAGCTCCCTGGTCGGTGGCCTTGGTGCCAGCAGCGACCCCCGTCCCTGTCCCTGGCCTCTGGTGTCTCTTCACATGCTGTGCAGGTTCAGTGCACGAAAGCGCGTAATAAACACCAGACTGTGGCAGGTCCTAGGAGGCGCAGGCCGTCCAGGTGACAGGCCCTGGCAGCGCTGGGTCTCGCGACCCTGTTTTGCTGGACTAGCTTTTGCTCTGTTTCTTAGGATGGCTCTCCTCATTCCTTAGGAGACACAATCAGCATCGATTTATCAGGCACGGTGGGTGCCCCGTAAGCATTCCAGCGCGCGTGAGAGCTGCTGTGCGCCCGCGTGCCCTCTGGAAGTGCTTCCGGGCTGCGCTGGAGGAGAACCCGCTTCTCTCGGTCTTTTTTCTTTATTAAAAGATTTATTTATGCCTACAAGAACTGGGGTGTAGGCCAGATGTTTTTGGGGGGTGAGGGGATTCCTCAGATAGAGTGGGGTGCAGAACAGGCAGATCCACTGAAACACACTGCTGAGGGGAGCAGCGGGGAGACAGGCGAGGTCTGCTGCGCCCTGTGGGAAGCTCCCTGGCTGGGGATCGAACTTGTGCTGCAGCGGCTGCGGACAGCTTCATAATGCTGAGACTGTAACCCCTGAGCCACCAGGCAGGACCTTGGTCTTTTTTCATTGTTCATGGTTCCCTGGCTCTTCACAACTGAAGCCACCTGCACACAGGATATTGTTTGGGTTTAATTGCTTTGTTGTCCAGCTTTGAAGAATTGAAGATCATCTGATCATGTACACGTAGGAAAAAATAATCCAACATTATTTTTATTCCAGCAACAGTAGATCTTCCATGGAATCCACTTTTCCTCCCCTTCACACTGTCTTCTTTCTTTCCTAAAACATGATTTTTTTCACAAAGGCTTGAAATATTGGTGAGACTCAAACTCTAGCAGTCTTCCAAAAAGAAATTCATTTTAATTAGTGACCTTTTCCTCAGATACGCGAAAGTTCACTCTTGAACACTCAGTTATCTCTAATTTCCCCCTCAAGATCTCCAGGTCGTTAGCATAAAGGTTGTGAGCAACAGCTTCATCGATATGAATTATTTTATAATGTTTATCGAGACGCATCGATCTTTTACAATGGTGCACGGCCTGTGTCACCATTAGCTGCTTGGCTCGCCCAAGACCAGGCCCGGAGGGAACTAGGATAATAAACAACAATATTTGAAAATGGGAGGCTGTTAGTAATATGACTCTTATATAAGGATCCTACAAGCTAAATATATTTCAGTCTAACGTATAATTTATGATACCCTTGCAATAGAATGAGTCAGGAAATCTTAGGGAGATGGAAAAATTATTTATAGTCTAGTTTGGAAATTGCTTTGAGCAAATTATCTGGATGACAAGATCTATGCCTTACATTGTCGTGACGTGAGACCCTGTCTTGGCATCCCGGCTGTGTGAGGGTCACCAGGCACCCAGGCTGGGCACAGGAACGGCTGCAGCGCCCTCCTCGGCCACAGCCGGTGAGTCCAGGTGAAGGAGCAGCCCGGGCGGGCTTCTCCAGAGGCCTCTGTCCTGGACTTGCCCAGGCACCCCTCAGTGTCCTCACCGCCGAATTTAGAGGGAACTCAAAATTACTATTTTTTATCTTATTATAATTTCCTACCAAATAAGACTTAGTCATCTCTACCGGACTGCAGACAGCATCTTGTTAAAACTTCTAAAGGCACTTGGGTTAAGAAACTGAACATTGAGGGGCCTCCTTGGTGGCATGAGGGGTTAAGTCTCAGCACTATGAAGCTATCAGCAGCCACTGCAGCATGAGTTCGATCCCCGGCCAGGGAGCTTCCCACAGGGCGCAGCAGACCCCTCCTGTCTTCCCGCTGCTCCCCTCAGCAGTGGATTTCAGTAGCTCCACCTGTTCTGCTCCCTGCTCTGTCTCTGGGGAGTCCTTTCACCACCCCTACCTCTGGCCTACACCCCAGTTCTTGTATGCGTAAATAAATAAATCTATTTTAAAAAATGGGAGGCTTTAAAAAATACTTATTCAAGTGCATCAGAATGCAAACAGCATCTTTTTAAAACTTCTAATGGCACCTGGGTTAGGAAAATGAAAATTGAAAATTAGAAATTATCAACTATTTCCCCAGAGCACGGTTAGTTTTCTCCCATTAATAGCCGAATTGTGTGCATGTGCATTACAGTTTATATTACATAGTTAGTAGCTTAAGAGTCTTTTTTAAGTAGAGCTGAAATGGAAGGTATTTTTCATCAGTTTATTCTCTTGTTTGCTTCTTGAGTTCATGGAAATGAGCCCCCCAAATCCTGATAGAGATGTTGGATTATAAATGACACATTTATACGTCGTCTGCCTGCACCGGCACCTCTGATAAGAGAAGCACTGTCTATAAATCGTATCCCAGTCTCTTTCTTGAATAACAACTGTGCCCTGTTTTATTACTCTGCCTGATCTTCCGGGAACTCATCAGCCAAGCTATTATTATTGATGCACGAACAGGGACGGCAGATTATCCTCCCCCCACTTTCAAAACAAAACTACCTTCAGAGACCAGCCCTGGGCTGGCAGGCCGCGGGCCTGCCTCTGGCTCCGTGGTCTGGCCTTGGGACTCACGGAAGCTTTCTGGACATGGCTTTCATCAAAATCAAAATACTGTAGTTCCCTGTCAGCTATAATGACCTATAGCTGCTGGAGATAGTTGTGTGACATAGGGACCGAAGGGGATGCCCTTTTGAGGGCTTTCACCTCCACTTTATCACTTCCCATCTGGGTCACGTTTTCACCATCTCGAAGAGGTTGGAAAGCAGATGTGGCCATCTGAGGCGCCCTCCTCCAGGTACCCCAAGATTTCATCCTCAAGAGCTTGTTTCTTAGCATCTGCTTCGGAGCTTCGTAAGTTTCCTAACTGGGCCATCAGCTTGGAGCTGGAAAGCCCTTTGATGCCTGACCCCCTTACAGGGTTTGGAAACACAGCTCCTAGGGTCGATATTCCTGCTCCCTGAAACTCCATCGCCCATGTAGAAAGAACATTCAGTGTACTGGTGACACCTCCACCAGCTTGCCAAGCTGATCACGTGGCGTGTCGGCCAGTACGGTTACAGATTGAACAAATAAAAATAAAGATATCCACTTGAATTACAATTTCAGATAAAATGTGAAAAATATGGAGTAGGACATGCTCATACTAAAAACATTATTCCTGGTTTAACCAAAATGCAGATGGTAGGGGGCGTCTTTTTTATAGTGTCAGCCCCCAGCACAAAGCTTACTGCTCTGCTAAGATGAGGCAAATGCAAGTTATTCGGTGCAATCGTTCATGATAGTTTCTCGTAAATACGATTATTTATGTCTTTCAGATGACAGCCCCACGTCAGTTTTGATCAATCTTAAAAATCCGGCAGTAGCTTTCTCTCCTCATGATGACCTAGTTTTCAATTTGAGAGATAAACTCCAAATGTACGACTCTCAGATATGGGTTCATTGCCTAATTTGTGGCGGATGCTTTCAGGAAAAGGCAAATATTTTGAGAGCTAGTGCCAACCACCAACCCTGCGTGTCCTCCTGTCTGCCTGAGCCCCGGGTCTCTCCCCTCTGCCCTCCTCGAAGCTGAGATACCCTTGCCAAGAGGGGCTAGGATGCTTTTTGACCGCCTTGCTGTAGAGGATGTTCGAGAAGGTTCTATGTATTTCTGGCATCTATGTATTTTCCCTGCAGCCAGGTTTGATTGGAGAACTGAATTTCCAGTGGGTAGAGGTGGGTGGTTTTTTCCCTGTGGCAAACTTTCAGAGTTAATACTTTCTCGGATGAAACCAATTAAAGCGATTTTCTTCTTCGTGTTTCCTTTCTGGCCTCTTTAGCTGACGTCTGTCCCTGTTGGGGATCATGGAAACCGTGCTCCTCGTTCATCTTCACTAAAAGGTCACAAAATTCTCACTAAAGGTCACAATGGGAAAACGATTAACCGGGACTCTTGTCGCAAATGCAGAGTGATAATGACAGCCCCACTGCGGGTGGCCTTCTATGCTCCTCTCTTCCCCCTCCCTCCCTGCCTTCTTCTTTCTTTCCTTCCTTCTCTCTTCCTCCCCTCATTTAGTCAGTTTCACACAGCACGTGTTTATTAATTTTCGCTGTAATATTTGGTATGTAATTATTACTTGCAATCCTTCCTTTAAAAAAAAAAAAGAAAAGAAAAGGAGACAGAAACGGCCCTGGGGATGGAAAGAACCAGACCTGCTACTGCCGGTAGGAGGGGCCTCACTGGGGGCAGCAAAGTGAAGGTGAAGGACAGCGCACCCCGGCATTGTGAACCTGCAGGAGACGCACCAGCCTGGGGGTGCAGGGGACACAGGAGCACCCCAGCTGTGCGCACGGACATGGCAGTGGAAGTCCCGGGGTGGCGACACAGGCCACTCCAGGCCCAGGGCTGCCTGTGCCGGTGCTGGGACTCGGGGTGCCGGGGGGGCCCCTGGAGGCAGCAGCCCTGGTGGGTGGAAGAGGCAGCTGGAGGTCACTGTCCTGGCGCTGCCCCCCGCTGGGTCCTCACAGACGCCTGCTCATTCCTCAAAGCCAAGCGTGACATGTCTAATTGAACCAGCACACAGCACAGTTCAGCTTGTGCTGGAACCGTCTCAAAAACAGCGTGTTTAAGAAGCTGGCTTAAGATAAAGATAAAAGTAGACAGTGGTTGACAGCACATCACGCCTTGCTGAGGAGTCAGCCCGTCCATAACCACAGAGCGGTCCTGGGTGCTTTCAGTACGTGTTTCTGTTCACAAGAGTGCACGTCAGCCTGTGCTTCCTCTGCGACTGTCGCCCCCTCTGCCTCTCGGCGCCCACCGACTGGACGGCTGGACAGACTGCTGAGGCCGAGGCTGCGGGGCCGGTGGGAGCCGGGAGCAGAGGGTCTTGTCTTCGAGTTGCTTCTTAGCCTCACTTTCTGGTGATGCGTCAAGGGTTGCAGGTCTCGCCTCTGGCCATCGGGTTTCAGTGAAGGTTTTCAGGGTGGTGTGAGGAACCTGATAGGGTGCTGGGGGCTGAGCCCTGGCTGTGGGGTCCTGGCATCGTGCCCAGGGGCACGGACTTCTGGGTCTGCATCCAGCGGGGGCACATGGTGCCACCCCCGCTGCCAGCCAGGGGCCCCCCAGTCTGGCGGCCGAGCTTGGGGCTGACAGGGAGTGAACGGAAGCCCAGGGCAGCAGAGAACCCGGAGCGGGGGACGGCAGGGCGGGCGGGATGTTCAGAACGAAGAATTCAGGGAGCGGAGCCCAAGAGGGCATTTCGGAGAAAGCACAGGAAAGAGGATGGGGTGACCCGGGCAGACAGCAGAGGGCAGGGAAGGAGGGACAGCCAGGACAGCAAGGGGGGCTGGTGGCTGCTCCTGCGTCTCTGCTGCCTCCATCTTGGGGACCCCCTTGGGGTTACCCTCGTGGCTGAGGCTGAAGTCTCCGAGGCGTGTTCTGATGCTCCCAGGGGGCACCCGCTGGCTGCTCCGGGGTGTGGCTTGCGCCCGGAGGGGTGGAGGGCCGCTGAGCCGTCCTCGAGGGCAAGTTCTCCACCCAGGGCTGTCAAATCAGCCACCCGCCCCTCGGCCGCTCGGGCAGGGCCGGGCTGCCCCAGGCGTCGCGTGGGCTCGAGCTCGGGCTGGCCTGTGGGAGCCAGGCTGGGGTGCCGGCTGCCCGCCGGCCTCACTTTCTCCCCTCCCCGGCGCCTCTGCAGATCACGGGACCATCAAGAAGGTGCGCGCGCCGCTGACTCCGGCCGCGGGCGGCTGCCTGCTGGAGGAGGTGGAGCTCTTCCCCGAGAGGCGGCCGGAGCCGGTGCGGAGCCTGCGCATCCTGCACAGCCAGAGCGCCCTGTTCGTGGGCCTGCGCGAGCACGTGGCCAAGATCCCGCTGAAGCGCTGCCAGCTGCACCGCACCCGCAGGTAGGCGGCCGCCCCGTGCCCCCGCCCGCACCCTGCGGCCGAGTCCGGCACTGCGGCCCTGCAGGCGGCCAGCGCCCCGCGAGCCCGCCGCGGCCAGAGGGCTCGGGTTGCCAGCCGCATGCGGGGCGGGAATGCGCCTCCGTGTGTGCCCGGGACGCGCCCGCAGCGGGGTCTGCGCGGGTGGCGGGTCAAGAGCGATTGCGCAGCGCTGGGTCTGCAGCGAGGACGCGGCGTCGCGGTTCCCCCGTTGGTCAGTTTTGTTTGAATATACGTGTGTGCGCGTTAATATGTGTGGACACATGTAGTGGACACGCGTGTGCATGTGTGCGCTTGCGCACAGAGACATCCCCTAGGGTGGGCGTCAGGCGGCGAATGGCGGATGTCAAATGCTCCTGGTCAGCCCAAAGCTGCCCCTTCCTGGCGGGCCTGGGAGGGGGTCCCCGGGGCCGGCGCCCTCGGTGCAGCTCTCCGGAGTCCTCACCAGCAGGCATCCCTGGGGAGGAGGAGAGAAGGGTCCCCCCCTTGCCACGGGCACAGGGAGCCCGGGGCCACCTCCCGCCCCTCAGGCCCAGGCTGATTTTCAAAGTCTGATTTTCAAAGGCGGCGCCCAGTGGGATTGTCTGTGATGTTTATAGAGAGGAGCTGGGGCCTCCCTGGTGGCGCAGGGGTTAAGTCTTAGCCTATGAAGCTATCACAGCCACTGCAGCACGAGTTCGATCCCCGGCCAGGGAGCTTCCCACAGGGCGCAGCAGACCTCTCCTGTCTCCCCCCTGCTCCCCTCAGCAGTATGTTTCAGTGGATCCGCCTGTTCTGCTCCCCACTCTGTCTCTGGTGAGTCCTCTCACCTCCTGCACTCCTAGCCTGCACCCCAGCTCTTGTGTGCATAAATAAATAAATCTTAAAAAAAAGGGTAGTTGGTTACTAGGAACTCATTAGCCTGTAATAGTGTCATTTAGTTAAGCAATGAACACCCCATTAAGAAAATGAGCATGGAGATTAGGTTCTGAGGACATGTGTGGCTTAAAGGGCGAAGTGTTAACAGGGGAGTTGAGAGTTCAGCACCTTGACTAATAAAACATTCTCTAAAGGTTGCACCCACCCCTGGGAGACAGGCTCTGTATGGGGAGACAGCAGGACCCCATCTCCGGGGCCATTGCCTCCAGGGCAGACACACAGGCAAACAAGGCCGTTTCCTTAAGCACCTGTTTTACAAAGTAAATATTCTCCTTTCAAAAGGAATTTCCTATGCTTCAAATCCCAAGTCTTGAGTTTTATTTGCATTGGCTTCAGCGTCGCCTCAGCAGACTGGATCTCCCTGAGTTAGTTAATCTGTCATGTGTGTATCATTGTAAAGGGTGCCGGCACCTGGCCACACCCCCGAGACACCCGAGTCTTCTCCCTGGAGCCCAGAGACTAAGGAGAAATCCTGAGTGTCTCGGTGGACTGGAGCTGCCCCCAAGCCACGTGACCAGCAGAGCCTGACACCCCGCCAGGATGTTCCACAAGCTACCTCTGCGTCACAACCTTTATTTCAGTCTTAAATTTACAGTATAGGGGGATTCATCAAGGTTTGTGAGCGCAATGGATTATGCGCTCAGTGGCTTTTTCCGCAGCGTTTGCATGATGGTCAGAAGGGTGTGGTAGGGCGGTAACTGAAAAGAGAATGTGTGTTTTCCGTCCTGACCGCTGCTGGAGCTACAGAAAGGGGAGAAGACAGAAAGTTACTCCCCTACCTGCTCTTTCAGCCTGAGAAGAACACTCTGGCAGGGGGGGCTGAGGTGGACTCAGGCCGAACTCGGTGCCTCCCAGCCAAGTCCCAAGTGGACAGACAGACACCCCAGCTTCTGGGCAGGGTGGGGAGGGATGTTCAACACGTGAGGGGCAGAGCATGCACGTGGGCAGCGAAGACACCCCGACTGCTGCTTGTTCTGGATCCCAGGAAGGAAGCAGGTCGTGCAGAGTCTGCCGCTGAGGCAGCTGAAGGGGGGCTCTCACGGAGGCACAGAAGGTGGGGTTAGGGGCACCAAGTGAGCAGCCTCGGGGTCTCATGAAGTGGAGAAGCAAAGGCTTCCTACCGGCACAGGGGGCTTGGGGCGGTCATTCTCACCCCTGCCCTGGAGGAGATGGGGATTTCAGGGGCCCCCACAATCACCTCTGCTTTATGGAGGGAAGAATCGGGGAGCCCTGAGGGGAGCAGCGACTCCTTGGCTTCCTGAGCACGTGGACAGCGTTGTCTGGTCTCCAGTCCTGGAGGGTTCTCGTCCTGCCCCAAGTGTGAGAAGCCACGTGGGCTGTTCTCACCCCGCAGCCCCTGGGCCTGGGCTTGGTCCTGAGCGCAAACTGGCAGGAGCTGCAGGTGCCTTTTCCTGAGCGTCCTCCTGGGAGGACTCGGCCTTCCCAGGGAGGTCTGACGTTTATGCAAGAGGAACATTCCCAACGATGGAAGCCCAGTTTGATGATTCGATCACACCATGTAGAAATGGGAAAAACAGTTTTCTTGGCCTGGGATAGATCGATCTATTCTAACTCACCTCTAAACATAATGACAAGCCGTTCTGTACTGTCAGCTTCTAGAATGTTTGAAATGTCCTGCACCAAAGGTACTACGGCTGTCATGGCCACAGGCTCCTCAGGTAACGGGGCGAGGTGAGGAGAGACTTGGCCAAGAGTGTTCGGGGTTGAGTGGGTTGTGTGTTTGGGGTTGAGTGTCCGACGTGAAGTGGGTTGTCTGGCTGGTGTCAGAGGTCAAAGCTGATGGCAGTTTTACTAGATTCCAGAAAGCGCTTTCGTTTCTTTCAAATGCTTTCTCCTCTTTTTACTTGTTGTTGTTGGTATCAGTGTTCTCGAAATGCTTCCCTATCAACGTTTACAATCTCGTTTAGTTTTGAAACAGATTTTTCATGAAAATTTGAATGCTGATAAGGTTTGATAAGACTGGAACTAAAGCCATTTGTTTGACGTTACTGGTAGTGCCGATCAATTATTTCAAGTTAATTTTAAAGCTGATTGAAATCTGAAAAATTCTCATTGCAGTTAATACACTTCGTTTCCTGACAGTCAGGGGTGAATTGTAGTTTTTAATGTGTGAAAAGTTAGTGGCAACCCGATATTCTAGTTCATTCATTTCCCCCACAAATCATAGCCTGTAACATGAATTATCATGCAATGCCTTTAGCACGTTTGCATCGTGTGTCCGATCATGTGTTTTGCTAGTAATTATATCTGTTCCTTGGCATGTGTCCCGGCTTCAAAACTGCCGAAAGAGGTGTAGTTGTATCTCAGTTCTGCTTGGGAATTTTAAATTAATCTTCTCTGACACATACTCTACCTACAGCCAAAATTCTTCTGCCAAAGCAAACCCCCATCCTTCATTCCCATCAGTGCTGCGGGGAGCTTACACTTTGGGATTTCAGGGGAACTCGGACAAGCTGCTGTGCTCCCCTCCCCATCTCACACTACCGGGGGTGGGGGGAGACAGAACAAACCGCACAAACAGGTTTTACGGACCCCACCCCACCCGGACCAAAGAGATCCAGCCGCCAAGGACTACAAATCCCATCATGCCATCGCCACCCAAGGGAGGATGCTGGGAACTGAGGGTGGCGTCGGCAGCCAGGTGTGGCCTGTAACCAGACACGTGGGCCTTGGGGTTCCGGGTTTCTCGCTGGCTTTCCGCGCTGTTGGGGTTCCAGCTCAGTGGAGCTGGTAGGATGTGCTCACCAATCTTCTCTCTTTCTCCCTGAGTCATTCCTTTCTTCAGTTCCCTTTTTGTAAATGAACCCTTTATTACTCCTCTTGGTGTGTGCCTGCAGTTGAGTCTCAGTATAAGGCCTTTGTGAGCACCTGGGTGAGGACCCACAGTCGGGCACCCCATGTCACCTCGGGGCTGCCTGGAACACCACCAGTGACCCCGTGTTGTCCTTCCCTGGGGCCGTAGCGTCAGCCTGGATGTCACCCCCTCCTGGCCCACCGCTGGCCACCTCTCCCGAGTCCCAGGTCGCAGTTGTCTGAGTCACCCGCCCCCCGCAGTGCTGTGGCCCAGCCACGTGCCTGTGGCCTCCCCGTTGCGGGGGGCAGGTGCACCCCAGCCCCTCCACCTCGTCACACGGCCCGCCCTGCGCCCAGCAGTCAGACACCTGGCTCAGCGGTGCGCCCAGAGACGCAGCTGGGTTTGGCGCCCGCTTTGCGGGGGACCCTGCGGCCTCCTCACCTGGCCCTGCTAACTGAGGAGCCCGTGGCCGTCCTGGATTTAGTGTCTTTGGTGCAGGAGGTTTCAGACATCCTAGAGGCTGATAGCGTAGCATGGTTTGCCATTATGTTTAGAGATGAATTAGAATAGATCGATGTCTCCCACCCCAAGGAAATTGTTTTTCTTACTTACTCCATGGTGTGATTGAATCATCAAAACAGTTCCTGTTGTTTTGGGGTAATGGCATGGTGATATTGTCATTCCAGTTCTGGAAAAGAGGAAACTGAAGAAATACATGTCCCATTGGACTTGCCACTTGAGAGAGGAGTGGGTGTCTTTGGGTGCATTTCTCAGCAAGGTTATGGCCTGACTCGGTTGTTCCATCGTATTTTTAGTAATATTTTGAATGTAATTCAAAGTAGATTCCGGAGCGTGTGGTGTCAGAGTGTCCAAGAGTAAGCCCCTCAGACTGCTCGGGAGTCACGACGAGACTCCTTCACGAGGACATGTGGCTTCCCCCTGCCCCTGCCTTCATGACAGGAGCGGAAATAAATGCTTGTGTTTAACAGGTAACTTTGCATGATGTCAGCTAAAAATACATGGAGGCAGGTAAAACTGAGTTCATTAAAGAAGCAGGCTGAAGACTCGAGCCAGGCAACAGCCTCCGGAAGCGCCGGGAAAGCTGCTTGAATTCTGAGCTTCTTGGGGAAGAATCCATCTGATTGGTGAGCTTGCACAAGTCTTTCCAAAGATTTTCTGCAGAGGCAAAGAAAATCTGCTGATGGATGTAGCTGATTTATCTACACACTGAGGAAAACAGCGTTGTTCAGCCTCCCTGTGTCCATCTGGACCCTGTCTCCTGGGAGCTGGGCATTTCAGCAAAGTCACAAGCCTCAAGTCTGTCTTTGAAGTCACTGGCTTGCGTGGAGGTTGTGCTTTTTAGATTCTGTGTTTATCACAGAAGCCCACTCTTCCCAGCACCGAGGCACCTGTGACCTAACTCTGAACTTGGCCTTAGCACCTGGGAGATGGGTGTTCTCGTCATTGTAGATTTTAGCTCACAGCAGTGCTTGGGAAGCACTTTAAGGGGTACAGCAATTACAGGGACACCCAAGGCTTTCAGGAGATAGGTGAACTCATCTTCCTGCATCTCCTCCTCAAGCTCAGCTAAACCCAGCCTGCGGGCCTTTGCTTCTTCAGACCCGAGTTCTCCCTCTTCGGCGCCTTTCCCAGGTGTTCTGCCCAGCAGCCGTGCTGCTGCCGTGTGTGAGACCGGTCATTTCTATTCACGTTGTGGGCTCTGGTTTACATGCCCCTTCCTGTGTGCTCCCTGACCTCAGACCCAGCCATTGAAATGGGGGTTTCCCCTTTTGGTCTGTTTTCTTCGCCCTGGCTGTTGATATGTATCACTGTAATTGTTCACTGTTTATTTCCTTTACTCAAAACAAGTCCTTGGGGTACAGGGACCGTGTCTCCTTTGCTAAGTCCATTCACCCAGACTTTCAAAGCCTGGGTCTTGGTAGATGTTCTTACATATGTGCCAAGTGAGTGCATGATTGAAGCGCTTTTCAAATCCCATGTCTAATGAACACATTTTGTTAAAATGGCGAAAATTCTTCATATAAGAAATAAACTGTCACAATGCCGCAGACAAGCCAGACAAAAGCATTGGTACTTAAATAACACTGGTCAACAAATTTTTTTTAAAAAAGATTTATTTATTTATACATACAAGCTGGGGTACAGGCCAGAGGCGTGGTGCGGCGAGAGGGTTCACCAGAGACAGAGCGGGGAGCAGAACAGGCAGATCAGAAACACACTGCTGAGGGGGCAGCGGGCGAGGCCGGAGAGGTCTGCTGCGCCCTGTGGGAATCTCCCCGGCTGGGCATCGAACTCGTGTCGCCGCTGCCGACAGCTCCACAGCGCAGTGCTTAGCCGCTGCACCACCAGGGAGGCACTGGTCAACAAATTTTTACAAAAGTCGTGGCACTGAAATAAAATTAGCCATTTCCTATCAATTTGTATGTACTCAACATGAATATGACAGTCAAATTCTAATTTTGGCTCTAGTTTTTTTTTGTAATCTGCAATAAATGGATGTTTACATCACAAAATGCATGCCAACAGTAATAGGCCTACGGTTAATACCTGTAAAAAATCAAGTCATAGACTACTTCTTAGATTTCTTTGCTTGTCTCTTGTACAAATGTTCAGGAATAGAATAGATGGAAGACGGTTTCCATTGCGCAAAGGCACAGCCTTAAGACTCAGTTTCGAAGAGTCTAGAAATAGGCTCCATTCTTGTGGGTCATGAGTGATTTCTAAGGCATTCATGAGACCCTCAATATTGGAACAGAATACCAGAGTATTTTCCTTTCTGAAGAAAGGCTCCAACTGATGGTGGCACTTTCAGTATAAAATAATTGTGACATCTTCTAGAAGATTCCATTGTTGGAGTCTTGATCCTAGCAATTCTGCCTTGTTCTTGGCTAAGTCCAAATCACGAACCAGGTCATTTAGTTCTTCCTGTGTTCGTCTGTGTGGGGTTGATGATGCAACTCAGTGACAATCTAGATCACTGCATGCTGATGGAACAGGAGAAGCACAGGTCAGCTCACCCTTGTCCTCCTCAGATGAATCAAGAGAATATTCTGCTGGAGGTTCTGGAATAGGAAGTCCCTCACCATGTGGAACTGGTCTCAATGCAGACAGAATGTTTGCGTAGACTATTCTTGACTTCTTTTGCTTTGTTATTCTGCCAGAAAGAGGAGGAATCAAGCAGAAGTAACAGTCTTTTCTGTGGTTGCTTTGCTCTCTCCACACCATGGGGACTGCAAATGGCATCGATGGCCTTTTGTCATTTCACCACTGTGAAAGCTGTGTTGTCCACGTAGCACAGCATATATGCGGGGCCCAAGGCTTGTCTTGGTCACCAACCTTGCATCCGAAGTAAAGATGATAAGCCTTCTTCACTTGAGAAGTGACAAATGTTGACAAATGTTACTTTCCCACAAATAGAGCAGAAATTGTGCATGTTATTAACACACTTTTGAGACATTACTGTTCTGTTTTGTGCCTAAGTGGATAAAATAATAACAGTTTTATAGAACAGTAGCTTAAACTGTCTCGCACAAAGTCTGAAATAATTTCAATGCTCAACCTTTCTGCCAGGGCTTTCTATAGTGCACTGCTGACGTCAGCTTACTTTAGCAGCCGCCTGGCAGTAGTATTGCATTGCATCAGAGAATGATGCAATCAACTCTGGATGATGTGTGCATGATGGTATTATGCAATGCGATGCAATATTACATCCTTCTAGCCTGATTTAGGATGTTGTTGCACCCACTGGATAAATTTATACGGTGAAACATATAAACTGAATTATATTAAATATCTTCAAAATGAGAGCTAATAAAAAATTTTCAGGGTTTATTCATGTTCAGCGCACCAAGATACTACAGATTAGGGCCTTTTTAAGTCAATAGCGATCTCCATGATGACCAGTGTAATTGAATGTGCAAGGCCATCATAATCATAGCACTAACTTTCCAGAAATGTAGTAAGATGATTTAACAAATATATCTATTTAATAAATATGCTCATTTTTCTTCTACTCAAATTCACATACAAGCCACAAACTTCAAAATGTGAAGGAAGGAATTAGATCAGTATAAATGTCATTGTCCTAGGAATAGAAAACTAGTTTAACCTCCTAGAATTAAGGTTTGTCTGTAAAGCACACATCTCTAAAACACATACTCAATAAATATATTTTCAGGTTAAAACTTTATATTCTGACCAGTACGATCCCTGAATTCATGTCCTTTCAGTTATCAGGGCAGTTTATAGAATGAGAATAATCTAAGACCGTTAGTAAAACAAGGAAACACTTATATTAAAATGATTCATTATGCAGAGAGTGACATCTTCAAAGCGGAATGAGCAAGAGCCACTTGCACGATGGCTGTGATGACAGGAGCTCCTAATTGTCCGTGTGGTCTCTTTAGAGCCCTGAATTCCAAAATGAATGCCTAATGAGGACCAGTTTTTCTTCAAGCATAATTTAGGTAAAGGTAGAGCAAAAGAATTTTTCCCATGGCATGAGCTATTTTAAATGAAGGGGACATATTTTTACATAAGTGGTATTTGTAATGAATGGGCATTGTGTTTGTAGAAAGGCTTTAATATGGTAACATAAAGGAACATTACAAGCATGCAGAACCATCAGCATTACAAGAAGAAAAGGATGGTAGTAAAAGCAACTTTTCATTTAAAATAGCTCAAAATATTGCATGGAACCTTGTGTTTATTTTTTTTTAAGATTTATTTATTTATACATACAAGGATACATACAAGGTGGGGTACAGGCCAGAGGCGTGGGGCGGCGAGAGGGTTCACTAGAGACAGAGTGGGGAGCAGAACAGGTAGATCGGAAGTACACTGCTGAGGGGAGCAGCGGGCGAGGCAGGAGAGGTCTGCTGCGCCATGTGGGATTCTCCCCGGCCGGGCGTCGAACTCGCGTCTCCGCTGCCGACAGCTCCACAGCGCAGCGCTCAACCGCTGCGCCACCAGGGAGGCCCGGAACCTTGTGTTTAAATGATATAATGATTTTATATTCCATGTAGGTGTTCAACAAATAATGCCTGTTACTAATGGGGTGATGGTGATGGTGGTGTTGATAATGATGGTGGTGGTGTTGGTGCTGATGGTGGCGATGTGATTGTGATGGTGGTGGTGGTGATAATGGTGGCGATGTGATGGTGGTGATGATAATGGTGGTGGTGGCGGTGGAGATGATGATGGAGGTGAGTACGGTTGTGCTGGTGATGAAGGTTATAACAATATTTTTGAGCATTGCAAGATTCTGGCTTGTGTTCCCCTCGTGACACTGAATGACTCCCATGTCTTATATTTTAGAGAAAAAAATACAGATATTTCAACCAAAATGAATGACCTAAACTGAATTTGATTCTGGATGGTGTCGGCAAGTGGCTGAGCTCTCCAGGGTGCTGACTAACGCTCTTTCCCACGTCAACTCCGAGGGCGAGTGGGTCTTGGTGGCCTCGGCCGTGCCTGTCCGCTGACCCTTTGCTGTCGTCCGCAGTGCCTGCATCGGGGCCCAGGACCCCTACTGCGGCTGGGACGTGGGGATGAAGAAGTGCACCAGCCTGGAGGAGAGCCTGAGCATGACGCAGTGGGAGCAGAGCATCTCCACCTGTCCCGTGAGTGTCCCTGCGCTGTGCTCTCCGCTCAGCCACCGCGTGCGCCCAGGGAAGCCCGGTCTCCCCCTACCCCCGGGGCCATTCACTTTCTGACTAGGCTTTTCCTACTGACCCATGCGGTGCCCTCTTGACTCATTCAGCTCCTGCCTTGCACGCAGCCCCGTGGGGGTGTCCTTGGCTTTTAGTCTGCAGTGAAGAGTCATCGCCTGAGAGAAGTCGGTGCTGTTTTGACAATGAGGTGCACAAGCTCGGTTGGACTCTTGGGTTTTTAATTCCAGAATTTGGTGTGAACTGTGTTGCCTGCTGTAGCAGTCATAAAATCAACTGAATTAATTTGTTAAAATCCATCAATTAAAAATGAATAGTAGGAATTAAAATGAGTAAAGTAACTTCCCACCCACCGTTCTCCCTTGCGAGTGGGGCCAGAAGCTGCGAGGACTAGAGCTTTTGGAGAACCGACTAAAGGACATCACCAGTGAGGCCTTCTCGTAGGCCCTGCCCAGAGGTCTGTCCCCACAGTGGACCCCAAGAGTGAGGAGGAACCGGCTGGGGTCACAGCAAGCAGATTCGTCCCACCATCCTGTCCTCTGCCCCTTTGTCCGTCTGCCTGTCTGTCTGTCTGTGTCTTCACATGCAGGAACCAGTTTTCCCCTTTGCCTTAGAACTCTTCCTCTCGCAATGTCAGATACATTTTTCTGATCTTGGAAAAGATGAGCAATAACTATTTTTTAAAAATATTTCTGCACGCAAGAGCTGGGGTGCAGGCTAGAGGTGTGGGGGTGAGAGGATTCCCCAGAGACAGAGTGGGGAGCAGAACAGGCGGATCTACTGAAATCCACTGCCGAGGGGAGCAGCGGGGAGGCAGGAGAGGTCTGCTGCGCCATGTGGGTCAGCTCCCTGGCCCTGGCTGAGGATCAAACTAAGGTCATGTGGAGACTTAACCCCTCGGTCAGCAGGGAGGCCCTGAAATGGCAGTTTTAGTGGAGAAAAGGGCAGAAGCATAGAATGGAAACTCTCTGGAAGCCATCAGCTCTGCTCTGTGAATACAGCTGAGATGCGACCTCTCTGTCACCGCCGGTTTAACACACATAACACACTCCTTGTTTTCCTTCTGGTACAGGAGACTTAATTATATAAAACCATCTTGATGTCATATAATTTTGTCCCCTATCAAGATATCGTTTTCATTGATAAGTTAAGAAATATGCAAAGATTCCCACAACAGACAATAAATGACATCACGTTAAGCAAAACGCAGAAAATAAACCATGCATTTTCCTGATTTAAGCTAATTTATCTAGAAAATGGGGAATTCCACATGACCCAACTACTATTTTAATTACATACCTCTTTTTAAAAATCTCTCTTTAAAAGAAATGGACGAGATGAAAATTATTAGCATTAATAGGGAACAGTCTTAACTTAGGTATTTTTAAATGCTATTAAAATGTGATTTTTCTGTTATTTTTTTATTGAGGTGGAAGAAAAGCTTGATTTTTATTGTTCCAATTGATGCTGTTTTATCATTTCTGCTATGCCATTGGCTGTGAAACGTGTTACTGTTCTATCTGCTGCTAAGAAAAATTTGCTGCCGTGGATTGCACCACGCGGCCAACGTAGGGCAGGGTGGAGAGATTCATACATCACACACACGCATGCAGGCCTCACAGTCACTCAAGTGCTTCCTCTCTTTTTCTACATATCTTTTATCTAATGAATCGGATTAGGGATTTTTGGATGAGACCAAAGTCCAACATCCAGTGTCAAAGCCCGCTGAGTGATGCAGGGGAGGCCCTGGGGTGTTGCTCTCAGTGAGCATCAGAGGCGTGTCGAGCCTGATGAGGCGACTCTCAGACCCTTTGTGTGGATCTGTCCATCTTCATGATGGGCGCTGCAGAGTCCCCCCGCGAGTGACCCCCTAAACCTCGTGCGAGGCCATGATTCACCACTTGGATCCTCTGCTCTCAGAGAGGGCAAATTGGTGATGGGGACCCCCTTCTGCAGAAAACTATCCGGGTTCTTAGTGACTTAAGAAGCCCTATTTTTCACTAAAAGATCTTGATTTAAAGATGTTGATCGATTTCCGTTTTCTGGGAAACAGGGCGGTCATTGACTGACATATTGATTAACGTTCTGTCCGTTTCCATAACGGAGATTGAAAGCAATTTAAGGGAGGTGAAGTGCTTGAGCAAGACCAAAAGTGACATTTCTGGACTGAATCAATGACTCTATGCCCTGCCTACTTGGAATGTTGCTTAATGAGGACGGCGGAGTCTTGCAAGTCTCTCTGGTTTTTATTCTTTCAGAGACGCCGTCCACATCCTCTGGGGGGCCTGATTGCTGGTCCCTGTCCTAAAATACATCATGTAATAACTAGCCAGAGCCACAGGCCAACAACAATTAAGGGCCTGGAAATAACTGGATTCTTCGGGGCTGAACTGTAATTAGCGGAGTGAACGAGGACTTAGCAGTGGCCTAGCCCAAGGTCCCTGCTGGGATGACAGCAGCGTAGACCAGAGGCCTAAAGTACTTACACGCATCTCTCAAACCGTGCCGAGAGGGACGTCGGGACTTCCGTGCAGTTCAAGGACACGACCCCGAGCCTCCAGACTATGCCACGGCCGTGTGTCGCCGTCTCCCAGGTCCACCCCACACCACGGCCATCCTGTGTCCTGCAGACCTTATTTCTGGAGTTGGCGATGACTTGACTATAAAGGAGGAGAAGAGAAGTGAGGTTAAGTGTGCGTCTGGCGCACGGGCTCGGGCTTGCTAGGGAACGCCTGGTGGACAGTCCACCTACGGACACGAGGGCCCCGGGCGGGCACATGGGTGCTGAAAGGTCGGGAGTGGGACTCGGGTGAGACCGTGAAATGGTCCCGTCCGCTCTCCAGCCAGAGGCCACGCAGCTCTGCAGCTTCTCCCTTCCGGGGCCCTTCTCCTCCCTACCCTTCCCTCATCAAGACGGACTTAGGGGTGATGGCAAGTTGATGAGATAGCGGGAGACAAGACTTCAAGGGGCGTCTCCAATAGCCCGTTTGTTACTGTCTCTGACAAAAGAGAAATGAAACGTGGAAAAAGAGGAAGATACTTTAACCTTGAATAGAAAACAGAAGACGTCAATTTGGTGACAGAAGGAGCGCGCCGGAGCAGAGGAAGACCCTGAAGAGAGGCCCGAGGGTCCCCGCGCTCACCAAATGCACCGCGCCCCGCTCAGTGTGCTGGTGGGCACATTGAGTCTCGGGCAGGCTGGTCCCGCCCAGGCTGCTGGTGCCGACCCCGCCCTGCCGCGGACGCCCCTGGCCCCCGGGAATCTCGAGGGGTGATTCTCCAGATGAAGGCGGGGTGCCCCATCCTGCAGAGTTTCGCTTCATTCTGGCCAGCCCACCCTGGCCGGCGCTCTTGCCTTTGGCTCTTCGGGGCGCGGAAGCTGAGGGTCCGGGCTGTGCGCCAGCCCGCCAGGTGTACCCCGGGAAGCACTTGGCTTGGAACCTCAGCGCTGTCAGCACGGACAGGGCCCTCCCCGCCTGCCTGTTTCGCTTGCTCTTGGTGTCCCCGCTCTGCCCTCCCGGAGTCCTCTCTGACCACCTCACTGCGAAGCAGCTCATGAAAAGCCCCCTGAGCTGCCCTCGCAAGTGAAGCCGCAGAGACTGACGAGATGGGACAGGCAGCGGGTCAGAGGGACCCAGCAGTGTGGAGATGAGCTGACGCTTGTCCGTGAGACACGACCTGATGTTTAGCTATTTCCTGTTGTATTTGGAGGAACGAAAAAGCAAAAGTAAGGCTCCCCCAATTTTTCACGTGCAAAATAAATGAGGTGTGGGACAACTCGGAGCAGGTGGGGTGCAGGCGGAATCCGTGATCCCCAAACGCGAGCTGAGGCCCCCCTGAGCCCCTGAAGGCCTCATGCGAGTCCAGGACGGGACCTCGGGCGAGCAGGTGGCAGAGTTCTGCTTGCATTTAACAAGCCCTCTCTGCACTTGTTTTAAATTTAATGTGGGTTCAAGGTTATGCTTAAGACTTGCTAGGTCCGAGTCATAAGTAGTTGACCACACTTTGTTTTTTTACTGTTTGAGGTGTGTAAAAATGCAGCAGGATGGGTGAGCTGTGATATTTCCTCCAAAATGCGTGCCCCTGGGCTTTGCCCGCGCGTGGGCGCCTCTGCTGACCTGCTGGCATCGGCACCGCCTCACCCCCTCCTCCTCCTGCCTTGTCCCCTGGGCGCCCCTGCAGCCTCTATCACCTCACCGGTGACCTCTGCCGCATGTGTTGAGATACTGCCCCTCGCCCTTTCTCACGGCCAGGACCCTCTGCCTGGGCCTGGCTGCGCGCCGAGAGGCTGCCCTGACCGTTCCTGACGCGCCCGCCTGCGCTCTCTTCCAGACGAGGAACCTCACCGTGGACGGGCACTTCGGTCCCTGGTCTCCGTGGACGCCCTGCACCCACACGGACGGCGGGGCTCCGGGATCCTGCCTCTGCCGCACCCGTGCCTGCGACAGCCCGGCGCCCCAGTGCGGCGGCTGGCAGTGCCAGGGCCCCCGCGTGGAGATTGCCAACTGCTCCAGGTGAGGCCCTCCCGCCCCGGGAAGCTCAGGCTCAGCAGGGCTGGAGACGGTCCCTGGCCGTGTCCTTCCCGACAAGCAAAAGGGGGCCCCAACCGGGACCCGGCCCCTGAAAATTGATGCAGCTTCTGAAGGGAGACTCTCGTCTTTACATTAGATCGTGGCGCTAAAGCTATTCACAGGCTGCTCATTGGGTGCTTAACACTCTGTGGGCCGCTCACGTATCAGTGCGTGTTTCTGTCACCAGCATCAGGTGGCCGCTCACGTATTAATACGTGTTCATCTAGTCTCCGGTTTTTCACGCCACGGTGGATTTATTTGGAACTATCAGGAGCTATTTCTTTGGTCGTCCTCAGTCTAGAAGCTTTACACATTGTTTTGGTGAAAATGGAAGGTGTTTTAGGAGAGATATTACAGCTTTTTTAATATCCAGTCATGCAGGAGCTGTGTGTGTTTTACTGAATGCTTCTACCATTCCTGCGGTGGCACAGAAAAGGGCCGGCCCCGAGGGCTGGTAAACTGAAAGGGCACCGCACACAAAGTGTTAAAATTGATGCAGTTTCTGAAGGGAGACTCTTGTCTTTACATTAGATCGTGGCACTAAAGCTATTCACAGGCTACTCATTGGATGCTTAATTGCCTGATTTTTATTGAGTGACCTTGGCTGACAACACTGCATGTGATTTAGGGGTGCAGCTCCCCACCCGTTCAGGTGGGTGTCATCACGCCCCACCCAGCCACCGTCATCTCCACCACAGGCTATAAAAACAGTGTGTCCATGTTAAATATTTATCCTGAAAGTTACCACACAATCTCAACAGCATGAATCTTACGCTTTTTAGAAAGTAACATTAGAAATGAGATGTTACTGGCAAGCTAGTCCTTAATTCGGTTGTTTTAATCCCCACTTGCTTTTCTATCCAGGCATGAATGTAGCTTCTTTCCTGAATTCACAGGATCTAGCATAACTTCAGGATTATTTTTTATTTTTTAGTTATCAGTGCTGACAGGGGATATCCCCCCAGGGGCAGGTGAAAGTGTGAGACCACCGCACTGTCCTGCCTGTCTCTGAGTTCCCTCAAAGTTATTTGCCAAAAGCTTGATAATGGAACATCAAAGGTTGCTTTTAATTCTCTATATCAGTGTTGATTTTGGTCTTCAATTTTATTGGAAACAATACAAAGGACTCCCCTAATTTTCTTGCTCGGTCAATACTGTCAGATATGTCCACAGATTGTGCAAAGTACATCAGAAAGGCCTTAGGGGGATTAATGTCACTTCTGAATTTTAATTCTGAGGGAGGGAGGGAGGGAGGGAGAGAGGGAGGAAAGGCGAAAACAGAGAGAGCAGGGGAGGGAGGGGCCTCTACAGAACGGTCACTGAACAAGGAACAAGATACTAGCTGCTAATTAATTACCTTTATGATAAACAAGGGGGGATTTGTCTCATTTTTGTGTTTACTTTGGCTAAATTGTCATAGAGTGTATGTTATTATAACAACATACACTAAAGTATCTCTAAATATGTTATTTATAACATTTATAATGTTAATTTATAACATAACATTATTGTAACATTAAGTTTTAGAAAGTCAAGTAGGAAAATATGTAGCATACTAAGAATTTTCTTATGAGAATTTTTATCTACAACTGCTTGAAATTATACACTCAAATATTGAAATTATACACTCAAATGTTGTCTATACCTTGAGTTTCCATGACATAATTATAGACCTAAGTATCTCTAAAGGAATATAAATAAAAATAAGTATTAAAGCAAGTTTATGGTGTTTCAATGGAAATGTTAAGTTCTGTGGATGTGGGTAACAGGTATCAGGACATGTAACTTTAAAAACAAAAAACATTCTCTTCGCTCCTGACCAGCCATGCCAGAGTTTCAACCCTAAATGTAATGACACTTCCTGTCTTTACAGATGCCTTTACTTTGTTGTTTAATAGTAGGGACAAGCTGATAAGGAAGATATTTAAATTATAAGCATTCCAAATACAGGCATCATAGAGAAAATACTGTATCAAGCAAAAAATGATGCATCTGGCATTCAGGAATGGTTTATTTTTAAAAAGTGGCTCATTTTATTTTTACTTTATATTTTTACATATCTACTTTATATATAACATACACAGATACAGATATAATAGCACTCCATGTTTACACTCTATGTCTTTGTAAAATTGCAAGAAACTAGCTAAGAATCTGAATTTAAAATCAACTTCCTTCATTTTAAATGAAGTTCATTTTAAAACTTTGGCCATTATGGGTTCTCCAGCATAGCTACTTCAGAAGATTTGGATTTTCCATGATGTTAATAGATTTTGCACAGTTTTAGAGGATTATTTTGTTCAAACATTTATTTTTCATAAGAGGACAAATCAAATTAAATAATACATGAGAAGTCTGGGCTGCCCCTTCCAGGGGCTTTGTCAACGAAATAACTTACTTTTCCTGAGTTAACCATTTCCAACTAAAGTGTCTTACTTGTTTCTAATATAGCCTATTTTTTAAAAAAAATTTATTTATTTATGCATACAAGCTGGGGTACAGACCAGAGGTGTGGGGCGGTGAGAGGGTCCACCAGAGACAGAGCGGGGAGCAGAACAGGCAGACAGAGGGAAACACACTGCTGAGGGGAGCAGCGGGCGAGGCAGGAGAGGTCTGCCGCGCCATGTGGGAATCTCCCCCGCTGGGCGTCGAACTCGCTGCTGCAGA
>PVIJ01019566.1:0-23214 GCA_004024925.1 Scalopus aquaticus
CAGTATTATATTGAAAAGTAATGGTGAGAGTGGACATCCTTGCCTTGTGCCTGATCTTAGGGGAAAGGCCTTCAGCTTCTCACCATTGAGGATAATATTGGCTGTGGGTTTGTCATATATGGCTTTTATTATGTTGAGGTATGTTCCTTCTATCCCAAGGATTTCAAGGGCTTTTATCATAAATGGGTGTTGCACTTTGTCAAATGCTTTCTCAGCGTCTATTGATATGATCATATGGTCTTTACTTATAATCAAGGAAATGCAAATCAAAACCACTATGAGATACCACCTCATACCTGTGAGGATGGCACACATTAAAAATACAACAAATGCTGGAAAGGATGTGGAGAAAAAGAAACTCTTCTACACTGCTGGTGGGAATGTGAACTAGTCCAACCACTATGAAAAGCTGTATGGTGATTCCTCAAACTGCTAAACATGGAGCTTCCATACGACCCAGCAATCCCACTTTTGGGAATTTACCCAAAGGATACAAAAAACACTAATCCGAAAGGATACATGCACCCGTACGTTCATTGCGGCACTATTCACAATAGCAAAGGTATGGAAGCAACCCAGATGTCCAAAAATAGATGATTGGATCCAGAAGATGTGGTACATATACACAATGGAATACTATTCATCATGGAAAGAAGATAAACACATGCAATTTGCAGCGACATGGATAGAATTACAGGGATCATACTCAGTGAAATAAGCCAGAAAGAAAGAGAAAAATATCGAATGCTTTCACTTATAACAGGACTATAAGGAAACCAAATAGGAGAGAGACAATCAGCGGGGGTGGGGGGAGGGAGACAGAGGGAGGGAAGGAAAAGGGCACAGGATGTAATAGAGAAGAGCACAGGGGATCATGGAGATGGATTGCGGGTGAGTTGGTGGTGGGCTACCCAAGGGGAATACAAAATGCAAAAGACATAAATAACAATAAAAATATATATTAAAATTTTTTTGTGAAAGTTTAAAATCTTCTTATTTTTTAAAATTTTATTTATTTTTGCATACAAGAAGTAGGGTGTTGACCAGAGGTGTGAGGGTAGTAAGAGGATTCACTAGAGACAGAGTGGGGAGAAGAACAGGTGAAATTGCTGAAATACACTGCTGAGGGAAGCAGTTGGGAAGACAGGAGAGGTCTGCTTACATGAGTACAGGCAGTCCAATAACATGAAATTTAGTTGCACTGGTCAAATTAATGGGGTATTATCATATTTACAAGTTATGTTATTTAATGGGAAATTTTAAGTGAAGTACTCATCTCTTCAGAGTGAATTAATTTTTACAGCTAATTTGTAGTCAGATGGTTTACAAAGAATTCTCAGATAAAGTTAAATGAACTTGATTACAATCCATTGTCTTGCTGAACCTAGGAATAATAATGTAAGCATAAAATAACCTGTAAGCACTCTCTTTGATTAGCACAATCATAAGACTGAATAGTTTAATAGTGAACTTTTAAAATATATTTTTAGTAATTATACTGTTAGAGCACAGAACTTTTATCAAAGTTTTGTCTATTCATTTTAATGGTTCCTGCTCTTTGTTTATGTTAGTCCTAATTTTAAATATCACACATTTACTTACAAACATTATAATCTACTGAATATTAGTTCACATACCCAGTATATTTAACATTGCCAATATATATAATGTATTGAAAGTGACACAATAAGCATTAATGGAAATTATTATTTGGGAAGTATCAAGTTACATGGTTGCGCTAACATCATACAAACTATGTAAAAGCATGATATTTCCTATTACTTAAACACTTTGATGCATAACTTATAGCTAAACCACTATGGGTAGTCCATAGAAAGTTTTCATCAAAAAAACTAAAAACAGAGGACTTCCTGATAGCACAAGGCGTTACGTTTCAGTACTATGAAGCTCTCTGCAGCAGGAGTTCGATCCCCCACCGGGAAGCTCACCCACAATATGGCACAGCAGACCTCTCCTGTCTTGCCTGCTGCTCCCCTCAGCAGTGTGTTTCAGTAGATCTGCCTGTTTTGCTCCCTACTCTGTCTTTGGTAAATCCTCTCACCCCCTCCTTCCCCCCGCACTTCTGCTCTACACTCCTGCTCTTATATGCATAAATAAATAAAATAAATCTTAAAAGAAGAAACTAAAACAACTAAAAGTAAAGTTCTAGAGGTAAAGAAAATTGCAACTTCAATTCAGTTGTTTAAAATAGAGGGCTAACATTTTGTTTTCACACAAAAGTTGGTGTGCAGTAAGCATCTCTCTTGCCTAAACTAACTTTATTCATGACTCAGTAAAATCAGTTACTTTGCAATCAATCCTGACTACTACTAGCACTTGAACTTTAAGCACTGTAATCTCAGGATTTTACCTAAAGCATATATGAATCACTCAGGGCCGTAGCAGAAACATGCACAATGTGTTCAATAATGATTCTGTTTGCATTAAAGAAACATTCTTCAAGGCAGCCTTCATGACTTTAAAATATGAAAGATTTTTTTTTTATAAAATGCAAGAATTGTGGAAAATAAAATATCTTGTAAAGAAGATCATTAACTAAATGGCTGATAAAGCAAAAGGCAGTGTAATTCACTAGGCATTGGTGAACCAAGTGAAAGTTTGAGAGTGGAACATGTTACACATAATTAAATATGGATCCTTCCTAATCAATAGTGAGGACATAATTATTTTTCTCAAGGTTAGTTAGGCAGGGTTTCTTTAGGGGACAGAGCCAGAGTGAAGGGAATTAAGAAGACAAACTGGAGTATCATGCATTTTAAAGCATAGGAGGCTATTAGGAGCTCTGACATACTTGAGAAACCAGACTGCAATTTTATCAGTTGTCTTATTAAGGAACTATTAGACAAGGTCAAGAAGGTCTATGCGAACTGATGAGTATATTTAAGCAATGTCTCTCTGCTCCACCAAGTTGCTCAATAATAGGTGTCAGATTTTCATGTCTTTGAACAAAACATATTACATCAGTTTCCTTAATGTATTACTCAAGCATACTTTTTAAAGAATGTCATCATTTCTCAGTGCAAACTATCAATGAAGAATTAATAAATATTTCCAATTGCGATGAACCCAAACTTTTGCAACTACTGACTATAAGTCACAAAGGTCAGAAATACACATTTCAGTAAGTGCAGATGTTTGTAAACATCTTACCCTCAAATCAGACCCTTGTAAGGGAGGGAAAATGACTTAGTTCCATCAAGCCTGTGAATTGCTTAGCTTTCTTTAAAGTGTTAAATATCTCTTCTTCTCTTTCTTTTCCTCACTATCTCTAAGTTTTTATTGCATACCTTCTTTGAGCCAATAGTGATTATAGAATATAAACAATTAATTTGAAAGATATAAATTATAATAATGATGATAAGAATGGTTATGAGAGTATGTCAAGTGTGATGAGATGTCCTAGAAGGTACTAAACAACTGAGACGGATGATTTGAGATCGCATGTGAAATTGCAAGACTCTCTGCACAGTTAACTTCAGATACAATGACATACAGAGGTATTTCAAACTTATTCAGGAACAAATAATTTGAAATTGTGCTTATAGAAAATAATAGTTTTATGAACCGATTTTTGCCCAAATATACATGATAGAATTTCTTACATAGGAAGATTTTTTTCCAAACAACATATAACATTTTTTACATAGTCTAAATTTCTAATATTGCCAAGTCCCTAAAAATACTTGTTATTTTTACTGTTATTCCTCAAACTTTAATTTGGTCCTACAAAAGACCTGAAACAGCAAATATTTTTTAATAAAAATGTCAGTATTATCTATAGTAAAAAAATGTCACTGTTATCTATAGTAACTATTATTAAATGGTCAAAATTTCATCTGAGAAATTATGTAAGTAGTGTAATAAATATAATCAAATTAAAAAACTTAAAAGTCTGAGAAAAGCATTGGTATTACTAGCCTTTATTTATTTATACATTTTTATAGATTTTATTTACTTATGCATTAAAGAACTGGGGTATAGGCCAACGATGTGGGGTGAGCGGCATGAGAGGATTCACCAGAGACAGAGTGGAGAGCATAACAGGCACATTTATCAAAACACACTGCTAAGTGGAGCAGCCAGTGAGACAGGAGAGGTCTGCTCCATTGTGCATTAGTTCCCTGGCTAGGGATCAAACTCATGCTGCAGTGGCTGATGATAACTTGATAGTGCTGAGACTAATCCTTTGTGCCCCCAGGGAGGCTCTATTTATTTATAATTTAATATAAAGCACCAACACCAAAATTTTTCCCACTATTTTTTCTCAAAGCTCATTAGTCAATTTTCCTAATTGAAAAAAAATGCTTAGTTTTTCATAGGACAGGAGAAAATTGTTAGTCGTTTTTAATAATGTTTTTTTTTAATAATGAGTTTATTGTTAATGTCTTTATATTTTATGGTGCTTGTACCTTACCTAATTGGCTACTTGGAAATGCAATTCCTCTCAGGCAAGATCAGCCACATGCATAACCTAGGTTTTGAAATTTATTTAATGAAATGTTTATATCTCTATCATCTCTATATCTATCTATTACTTTCTATATCATCTATATCTATTTGGTCAATGAAAGAGAGAAAGAGCAAGAGAGAGCGAGAGTGAGAGAGAGGCAGACAGAAAAAAAAAGCACACAGAAATAGAGAGATAAACAGCAACACAGAAATGGGAAGGGAGATTTTAAGAAATTGGCCCACAAAATTGTAGGAAAACAAATTCAAAATCTGTAGGGAAGGTTAGCAGGCTAGACACTCAGGTTGAAGTTGATACCATGGTCTTACAGCAGGATTTATTCTCAAGGGAAAATGGTTTTGCTCTTTATGTCCTCAACTGATTCAGGGAGGCATACCCACATTATCAAGGTTAGTCTCCATTATTTCAAGAAAATAAATAATTAACTACATTGCAGATATTAATCATTTCTCCCTGTAGAATATATTCACAGCTATCAAATAACTGAATATTGATAGTGTAGATCATAAACATTATCATAAATCTAGCCATCAACATATTGCTTGTTATCTTAACAAGGAATGAAAATATAGGTGCTTTCTTCATAGAAATATAATTAACATTGGCAAAATGCATATGAAACAACAAAAGATTCTTAATAACCAAAACAATTCTGACAAAAAAGAGAAAGATAATAAAGGGAGGATATCACACATATAAACTTCAAATTATCTGATAAAACTATTGAACTTAAAACAGTATGGTGTTGGATTAAAAATGAACACACAAACCAATGGAATAGGAAAAATGAACACACAAACCAAATTTGAACCCAGAAGTAAATATGAATAGACAGTAAATGACAAAAATGTTAGCAGTATGCATTCGAGAAAGTATCTCTTCAATAAGTGGTAGTGGGAAAACCTGACAATCACATGCTAAAGAATGAAACTAGACCCCTATCTCATACCATATACAAAAATAAACTGAAAATGACTTGAAGACTTGGATGTAAGGCATAAAACATAGAATATATACAAGAATACATAGGCCAAACAGTACGTGTTGTTGGCTTCAGGGAAGTCTTTGGGGACGAGATTCTTACATCAAGGCAATCAAAAGTAAAATAAGCAATTGGGAATACATTAAGCTTAAAAGCCTCTGCATGATAAAAGGACCTATCAGTAAAATATAAATATACTATACTGAATGGGGGAAAATATTTTCACTTCACACATCTGAGAAGGAACTAATAACCAAGATCAACAAAGAATTCATGCAACTCAACACAAATGCAAATAATGAAATTAAAATGTGGGAAAAAGAGCTAAATAGATACTTCTTCAAAAAGACATATAGATGGCCAACAGGCATGTGAAGAAATGCTTTGTCATGTAAGAAATGCAAATTTAACCACAATGAGATACCATCTCACACTTCTAAGTGTGGCCCATTTCAAAAAACCAAAAACAAGTGTGAGAGGGTATGGGGAAAAAAGAACCTTTGTATATTATGAGTTGGAATATAAACTGGTATGATCCCTATGGGGAAAAAAAATGATCATTTGTCAGAATATTAAAAATGTGTTTACCATGTGATTCAGTGTTCACTTAGTACCTCACTGTTCATTGTAGTGCTATTTATAAAAGTCAAGTTATACTAACAACCTAAGTGTCCAAGAACAATGAGTAGATTAAGAATATGTGTTACACATACACAATGGAATACTATTCAACTATAAAAAGATGAGCTCTTGCCATTTGCAATAACATGGATGGCACTGGAAGGGATTATATCAAGCAAAATAAGGCAGAAAGAGAAAAAACATATACTGGATAGTTTTGCTTATTTGTAAAATATAGAGAAATATTAAAAAGTATAAGAACAAAATCAAACCATAAGGCAAATCTTGAAAGTTGAATGTAAAATTGAAGCTACCATAGGCAAGGTGGATGGTGTAGAGCAACATGTGGAGGATGTCTAATTGATTTGGTGGAGGGATATTATCATCCACTTACAGAACATACTGCAGTTATGATTTCAACAGAATCTCAATTTGGAAATTATAATGTCCATTGCATGACATATAAAAATTCTTTATTTTACTATAATCTTCTTTCTGGACTCTTCTTTAACCAACATGGTGTTGTGAACATATGAAAAGGTGCTTCTTCACTTTGTTAGTGCTGATAAAGAAAAGCTGACTTCACCTTATAGTGTGCTTTCAAATTATTTTTACAGATTCTAAGCTGAGCTCCTTTATTCAATAGCTCCTTTAAATAAGGCAGATGTTCTCAATTTGGTGTGGTTATTTGAAAGTTGAAGTTGATACCACGGCCAGTTGATACCTGGCCAGAAAAGGCCAGGCCTCTATTTTCTGTAACTGATGTCTATTTGCATCTTCATGAAGCCATATCAAATGGGGCACATAATGTCCTCTCAACACGTTTTCTTCCTGGGGGCTCACTGTTGTGTGAATGTATCTATTCTATTGCCCAATCTGCAGAATGTCAGATCATTAAATCCTCAAAAAATCAAACCCTCCTCTCTTAGCCACCAAACATTTACTAATTTTATTGTCTTCTTAATTTCCAAAGCAAAAGTCAGTTATCAATCCACAATCCATTCCAATTTTCATAAGTTTCCAAACTTTTGTTATCTCCCAAGTTCAAGGAATATGTTTCAGAGCTCTTCAAATGCTCTTTCTTTAGGAACTCTAGATAGAATTGACACCAAAACATATCTGTGTATCCGTATTTGTCATTTAAAATGTGCAGAAATGAAACTGCTTCCAAATTAATCTTTTCCGATCATTTCAAAGAATTTTTCCCCTGATCTTTTAGATTTCCCAAGTAAATATGGGAATCAGAGTGTGAAACAGGCTCTGGATAATGGCTTTGAAATCCTCTGTGTTTCTTTTCTACTATGACAAAAGCAAATAATAAAAGTCCCATTGTTAAATACTGTTGACAAGTGTATGAGTCAGAGTTAAAAATAATAATCTTCAAATCTCTGTGGCTTAAAAAGCAAAGGTTGATATCTTGCTCTTGTTACATGATCATTGGCTGGGAATATACTTTGCATTATCGTGATTTTCATTTTGTGGTCTGACAGTTTAACCACTGTTTGGAAAACTGAGAGCTTCAGTGGCAGAGGGAACAAGGAATATGACACAGCATACACTAGAACTTATTTATATGACCATAAAAATTTTCATGAAAACACTTGAGTTCAATTGATGAACATAATTCTCCTGCAAGATGGAGGATACTAGATATTTGTGAGTTGTTATACATTCTATCACATCATTTAAGCCACTGTAATCTTGGAGGAAATTAGAGAGATGGTTTTCAGTGGTCTAATCACTGATTACATGACAGAATCACACAAGATCAGATATAAATCAAGAAAGAAGTCTTCATTCCCCAATACTCACTTGGGACTTACATGTTCGATCAAGTTGATAATTTACATTCTTATTGCAAAAATTTCCTTGCATTTATATATTACAAATGCATTTGTTTTTTCCCAATGACTTTTCAGTAGTGAGTTGATGAGGAAAAGAATAATCATTTCCAAGAAGGGTTCACTGTGGACTTTTGTATGTAATCTCGTGCATACACTCACCCTTTGAGAATCATATGCCCAGCTGAAGTATAAATTTGTATAATTTTAAACAATTTTATAATATAATTTTATAAAATTTTGTAAAAGTATAATATTTAGAGATACAAGGGAACTTGACTTCATATGGTAAAATTTTCAAATTTTCTAGATGAGAATAGGCAAATCTCCAAAGAAGACATGCAGATGGCCAACCGACACATGAAAAAAGGTTCATCATCACTTATAGTCAGGGAAATGCAAATCAAAACCAGAATGAGGGCCTCCCTGGTGGCGCAGCGGTTGAGCGCTGCGCTGTGGATCTGTCGGCTGCGCGCGGTGTGAGTTCGACGCCCAGCCGGGGAGAATCCCACATGGTGCGGCAGACCTCTCCTGCCTCGCCCACTGCTCCCCTCAGCAGTGTATTTCTGATCTGCCTGTTCTGCTCACCACTCTGTCTCTGGTGAACCCTCTCGCCGCCCTGCACCTCTGGCCTGTACCCCAGCTTGTATGTATAAATAAGTAAATCTTAAAAAAAAAAAAAAAACAGAATGAGATACCACCTCACACCTGTGAGAATGGTCCATGTTAAAACACACACACATACACACACACACACACGCAAGCACACACACACACAACAAGTGCTGGTAAGGGTGTGAGAAGAAAGAACGCTTTCACACAATTGGTGGGAATGTAGACTTGTCCAGTCACTATGGAATGTTGTGTGGAGATTCCTCAAAACATTCACAATGTCTCTGCCTATGACTCAGCAGTTCTACCTCTAAGTTTCTATCCAAAGAACATAATAACACCAAATCAAAGGGAAACCTACACTCCCATGTTTACTGCAGCACAATGGAATACTACTATGCAATAGAAAAAAATAAACACATACATTCTGTGGTAACATGGTTGGAGCTGGAAAGGATTTTAAGATGCAAAATAAGTCAAAGGAAAAGAGGTAAATACCAGATGTTTTCACTGATTTATATGTGGAATATAGAGAACTAAACAAAAGGTGAGACAAAGAGAAAACTTTAAAGCTGGCCATAGATCTGAGACATCCAGGAGAGGAGAGGAAGGAAAAAGGAGGGAGACCAGGGAGAGTGAAAACAGGAGCACACTGGACTATGACTAAGGATACCAGAAGGGTGATGTGATGGGATGGAAATAAAGAGAAGGCGATCTAATGGAGGATTACTGGGGCTTTGGTGGTAGATTTATTAAAAAATAAAAGTCTAAAGGAGGTTCGAGGTATGATAATCAACCTCCAGGATAGTCACCAATGATCTGATCCTCATTTCCTTGCATTTATGCCCTTGTGGAGTCCATTCTCACATTAAAAAGCTGACTTGTGTGGTGAATGGAATACGATAGATGTGATAATTTATAATGTTTAAGACAGGATCACAAAGCTTTCAAATATAAATCAACCTTATGATATAGTAACAATGATCTTGTTATGTTAATCATTATGTTTTGAGACAATTCATTTTATCCAATAGATCACTAATACAAAGACTTATACCACAACACACAAAGAGTTATAGAATTATTTTTTCATTATTTTCTGACATCCAACATCCTGGGATTGTGATTATTCATGAGCAAATGCTACCATTCCCATATGCTCATTTTATGCTATTTTGTCTAATATTTCCTTCTCTTCAGAAAATATCTCATAGCATAAAATTATCCTATCACATCCGTACTAAAACTAAACAATCGATTTTTATACTACATTCTTCAGCATTCAACAAGTAGACCCTTTCTAGGATCTACTTTAGAGAAAAACTCTACAATAGAGTCATCTGTGTTAGTTGTGTATTTATTAAATTCTAATTCTTACTTATACTCACCCAAGTCATTGTGTAATTCACACTTCTCTGAAATATTTACAAGAAGACTACTAGTGATACACATTTTGTCAAATTCAACAGACTATTCTTGAGACATAAAAATGTTACTCAATGTTTCCATAGCAGTAGACAGTTGGTGATTAATTCCTCTTTGAAATATTTACTTCATTAGGAGTCCCAGATACCCAATAGTCCTGAATTTGTTCCTACCTAATTTTATCTCATTTTATTTTCTTACTGACCTAGACCTATAAGTTCGATTTGCCACAACTAAGTTTGTACTTTCTCTTTTTATCGGTATACAATTCCCTTTGTTGTCAGCCAGGGACATGACTGATAACTCGCAAATATATGTTTCTTGCGTTCAACTTTCCCTTGAACCCTGAGTCTAAGTATCCAAATACCCACCTGTCAGTTGCATTCAGATAGCTTGTAGGCTTGGCAAATTTCATATGAACAAACACGAACTCTTTATTTCCTACTGTAAGCCTGCTTATTCTTAGTCATTTTCATTTAGCAGGTTGAATAAGTACATATGGTCCTCTTATTTTCACCACTTATTTATGTGAGCTTCACTGGAGACATAATTGTATCCTCTATCTTATACATAAACTCTAACCAATTTATACAACATTTCTATTAACTATACCATGAATATGTCCACATTTCTATTCTAGCCACTGCCCTAGCTAAGCCACTACCACAGCATCATTGGACTACTTATGTATTGCTTCTAACTAGCCCCCTCCCATCCTTCCTTACTCCAGTACAGTCTATTTTCTGCATATCAGTTAAAGGAATACTTAAAATTTTCCAGTGTCTTCTCATACAGTTAGAATAGTGAATTGTGCCATGATCTTATACCCCTTTGATTCATTGAATCTCCTATATGTGAACCACACAAAACAAAATCCCACCTCAAGACTTCGCCATCCATGGAAATGGCCTCTCTCATATTCACAGTCTTCACTTCCTTATTTCCATCAAATTCTAAAAAAAATTCTTGAATAAGCCTTTCCTAATCTTACTATTTAAATATAGTATCCATATTTTTAAATATTATCCTGATTCGATAGTTTCCAGAACATTCATTGCCTTCTTTTTATGTTACAGTGTTCAATAATTTTATTGTTTGTTTTTCCAAGCAGAATATAAAATTAATGTCAGCAAGGCAGGGACTTTCTCTTTTCATCAGTGTATCACCTAAGTTAGTGTTGGATATTGTGTCATAAACTATATGTTTTAATGAATGAGTGAAGTTTTTGCTTTAGTCCCCAAGGAAGCCCTTCAGAAAGCAGATTTTGAATGCTCATCATTCTATCTAACACTGAGTTCTTTGGTAAACAATGAGTGCTCCCCAAATATATATCTAACGGATAAAGGGAAATGTGACTAGTACAGAAACACATATCCAGAGTGAGTGGAGATCCCAAGTCTTGCCTGATGACCCCATGCCATTCCTGACTCTAAGCGCCATGCCAAAGGCATGGCAAACCCTGAAAAGTATATTTTGAAGAAGTAGATAAATGCCCCAATGAATAAATGAATGAATGTTTGGACCTAGGAAATACATTGAGAAGGAAGAAGAGATAGTTGCCAATCCCACATGTATAAGTCAGAAATAATGAGAAGAATTAAATATGGTCACTATGAAATGAATATGGTCACAAATAGAAAGTTAAGGGTAGAAGTTAACTCACATAAGATTAAGTGAGTTAAAGTATGGTACAGCTAAAATCAGACAATTTAGAGATGGCTGGCAGAAAAGGAAAATAAAAGGAAAGGAGGTCAAATACATAGAAGAGTCGTTTACTATTATTTTGATGATAAAGATTGAGGATTATTAAATATGTTTCCATGCAGAGATTATAGAAAGTGATGATGACTATATTTTGAAGTGAATAAGCTTTTTAAATTATTTTAAAGGTCTTAAGGAAAGAAATTGTGTCTGTCAAAACACAACAAAGTCCCAGGGAAAACATATGATTTAAATCACTAGTGACATTTGTACTCTCTAGCTAGTCTTGGGCTTTGTTATGTTTAAACCACAACTGGTAGTTGATGATTATTAAGGATTACAATTTAAATGGGACTTTTCAGTCTTTTTTAGAAGCTAGTGCTACTAAGAAACAGAAATTTAGTATATGAAGAAATAATAGTTTATGGTATGTGGTTTATATAATATTGATTTTATTACACTCCTCAACATTGAGATAGTTACTGACTTAAAAGCCACTAATCTGTAGTATATTGGTTTGCCGAACATGAATATAACCCTGGAAAATTTTTATTAGCTCTCGTTTTGAAGATATTTCATATAATTCATTTTATATGTTTCACTGTGTAAATTTTCCAGTAGGACTCCAACGACATCCTAAATCATCCTAGAATGATGTAATATTGCATCACATTGCATAATACCATCATGTACACATCATCCAGAGTTGATTGCATCATTTTCTGATGCAATGTAATACTACTGCCAGGCGACTGCTGAAGTAAGCTGACGTCAGCAGAGTGCTTTCTGCATCAGCAGAAAGCCTTGTCGGAAAGGTCGAGCACTGAAAATATTTCAGACTGTGTGCGAGACAGTTGAAGATACTGTTCCATAGAACTGTTCTTATTTTATCCATTTAGGCACAATACAGAACAGTAATGCCTCGAAAGTGCATTAATAGCGAGGACAATTTCTGCTCTATTTGTGGGGAATGACATTTGCCAACCAGAAGAAAAGTATCACTTCTCAAGTGAAGAAGGCTTATCATCTTGACTTCGATGCAAGGTTGGTGACCAAGACAAGCCTTGGGCTGTGCTACACGTACAACACAGCTTTCACAGTAATGAAATGGCAAAAGACCATCAATGCCGTTTGCAGTCCCCATGGTGTGGAGAGAGCCAAGCAACCACAGGAAAGACTGTTACTTCTGCTTGGTTCCTCCTTTCCGGCAGAATAACAAAACAAACGAAGTTGAGAATAGTCTACCCAAACATTCCATCTGCATTGAGACCAGTTCCACATGGTGAGGGACTTCCTATTCCAGAACTTCCAGCTGAATATTCTCTTGATTCATCTGATGAGGACAAGGGTGAGCCGACCTGTTCTTCTCCTGTTCTATCAGCATGCAGTGATCCAGATTTTCACTGTGGTGTATATCATCAACCCCACACAGACTAACACAGGAAGAACTAAATGATCTGGTAGGTGATTTGAACTTATCCCAAGAACAAGGCAGAATTGCTTGGATCAAGACTCCAACAATGGAATCTTCTAGAAGAAGATGTCACAATTACTTTATAGCTAAAGCGCCACCAGCATTTGGAGCCTTTCTTTAGAAAGGAAAGTACTCTGGTACTCCGTTCCAATATTGAGGGCCTTATGAATGCCTTAGAAATCACTCATGACCTACAAGAATGGAGACTATTTATAGACTCTTTGAAACTGAGTCTTAAGGCTATGCTTTTGCACAATGGATACCATCTTCCATTTATTCTATTCCTGAACAGCTGTATAAGAGACAAGCTAAGAAATCTAAGAATCAGTCTATGACTTGATTTTTTACAGGTATTAACTGTAGGCCTATTACTATTGGCATGTATTTCTTGATGTAAACATCAATTTATTGCAGATTACAAAAAAATAAATGGAGCCAAAATTATAATTTGACTGTCATATTCGTGTTGAGCACATACAAATTGGTAGGAAATGACTAATTTTATTTCAGTAACATGACTTTTGTAAAAAATTGTTGACCAGTGTTACCTACTATAGTTTAAAAACAATTTGCTATTTCTTCAAATACTTCCTTAATGCTAGTCATAGCTCCCATGATATAATTTAGCGTAAGTTTTTTTTTTCTATATTTTTGCTTAGTGAAAGCTGAATAGGAATTTTTGAACTCAAAGTGGAACAAAGAGTTGTCAGAAATCAAGTTGCATATCATGACTAAGGTAAACTATTTTCTAAGTGGTAGAAAGTTATTTGTGATCATTTTTTAACTTTTTGGGAAAATGTAGTTCCTAAGTCTTCAATTCTAATATTTTCTTAGAAATAAACAACCAGTTCAGTAAGCAAAGAAACGTAAGTTTTTGTTCTCAAAGACTTATCACACATATAAACCACATTGAAGTTGTTATTTGAAACAGCATGTGCCATGTATGTTATATGATAATATTAACAACTTATCAGATATGGCGTATAGATCTAGGGGCTAAGAATTGGGTGATAATCAGTGTGCCCATAAGCTTCATAGTTTGTGTGTAACTCATACTTTGTATATTTTTTTTATATTGCTAATACGAAACATAATTTTTTAGATAGTTCAAGGAAATTTTATATTTCCTGGTTGTTATAGAATAGAAATGTAGGGGCCTCCCCAGTGGCGCAGCGGTTAAGCGCTGCGCTGTGGAGCTGCCGGCAGCGGCAACGCGAGTTCGACGCCCAGCCAGGGGGAATCCCACATGGTGCGGCAGACCAGTCCTGCCTCGCCCTCTGCTTCCCTCAGCAGTGTATTTCTGATCTGCCTGTTCCGCTCCCCGCTCTGTGTCTGGTGAACCCTCTTGCCGCCCCACACCTCTGACCTGTACCTCAGCTTGTATGTATAAATAAAAAACAAATCTTTAAAAAAAAAATAGAAATGTATTTTACTATGTACACTGATTGAATGAATACTCTAAAGTTTCTATTAATTATGGCTTCAAAATTACCATTTATTTTGTATTACACATGATAATAGTGCTGCCCTTATATTATCCCAATGCAACATAGTGACAAAGATACTTTTTGTTTTTATTCTATGGTAATATTGAATAAATCTATAAATTTTTGTGTTAGCAAATAGTGATTTAAAGTGGTTAGCAAAGCATAAGGTAAAGTTAAACGAGCAAAGAACCTCATTAGTATTGAGCATCTGAGAGGCTGAGATTCTATTTAAAGCAAGATTGTAATATAGCAAGTTAATTTTATTTCATTAAGATCTCTGAAATATACTTATTTGAAATGTACATATAAATCCATAAGAGGCCTCCTGCCATTACTAAATGTATAGGTGGATCTATCAGATGTTCATTTGCATGTTAATTTTTGATCTTTATGTGGGGATAGATTTGTAAATCACATATAATTTACTATATTTTTTATCCCTTAAACAAGGTAAGAACTGCTACCTCATTTTACTAAAGGAGCAATTAAGACAAAGTGAGTTGCCAGAATGTGTATACATGGCAAGAGGTAGAGAAAAGAATCAGACTAGAACTTCTGACTATGTATCTAAAAATCTCTACCAGTATCAAAATGGTTTCACGATGATCCTACCACTCTAATAGTAAGACTATGTCCAGCTAGGAGTAACAGAAATGCAAAATAGTAATGGCTTAAAAAAAGACCTAAGGGTCTTTAGCTTTGCTATGAAAGCTGCTCCGGAGACACTTTGCCTGGGAGGGTCTTTGATTTCATTTCCAGAAGCAGCAGCAACTTCTTTTCTTTACTCTGCCTCCTGTGCATATAGACAAATCATCTCTATTTTACCAGGCCATTTTCCAGCAAAAATATGAAAAAAAAATGTAGAAAGTCTACTAAAGTAGGAAGCCTATATACATAGAAATTATGTACATAATTTCTTCTCTTTCTCTTCCTCCTCCTTTTTGCTCTTTCCTCTCTCCTCTCTCCTTTCTTGACTCCCTCCCTCTCACTCTCCATGCATTTTAGTATGTTTGTAACTCATATATAGATGCACACATATATACATGTATATTTGTACACACATACAGCTATGCATACATATTCACATATATGTATATGCATGTATATATGTATATATACATTTACTGTGTCATAACTTGGAAGTTATACACTTTCAACATCATTTCAAGATAGTGGTGATAACTAAGGTATAAACTCTTGCATTATACTTTACCAAAATTACTTTTTTTGAAACAAATTAAAGTCCTCAACTTCTTGTCTTCATTTATAAATGATGCTTTCATTTAATTTTTCCACCTTGAAAGGCTAAGGAAACATTGATATTTCCACAAGTGGTATGCAAATAAGTTGCCAGCACTACAGAGATTCTACAGGGAAGCTCTGCCCCTCGTCACTTGTTACTTTGAGCTGTCATGAGAGAGGTCTTATAGCAGCTCCCAAATGGTAGCAGGAATAGCCAGGGTTCTTAGAGTGTGTGAGGTGCCACTCCATTCACAAAACTGTGCAATATGACCCCAATTTCTAAATGTCATTCTTTTTGGAGGCATTTTATTGCTTATTGCAATTTGTTCCTTAGTCACAGAAAAACATAAGAGTTAATTGCAAACAGCAGAATCCATTTAGTTAGGTGTTCATAGAAACATGTGACTATAAAATTGAGGCTGGGGGCTTCCCTGGTGGCGCAGCGGTTAAGCGCTGAGCTGTGGAGCCATCGGCAGCAGCGACGCGAGTTCGACGCCCGGCCCGGGAGAATCCCACATGGCGCGACAGACCTCTCCTGCCTCGTCCGCTGCTCCCCTCAGCAGTGTATTTATGATCTGCCTGTTTTGCTCCCCACTCTGTCTCTGATGAGCCCTCTCGCCGCCCCACGCCTCTGGCCTGTGCCCCAGCTTGTATGTATAAATAAAAAATAAATCTTTGAAAAAATAAAATAAAATAAAATTGAGGCTAGAGGATAGGGTGGGGACAAAGGGGATCAATGAACCTTTGGTGGAGGTTGTTGTGTGGAATATATATATATATATATATATATATATATATATATATATATAATGAATTAGGGGAATAGATTCATACATTGGCATATTTATATGTATGTATGTGTGTGTATATACACACACACACACACACACACATATGTATATATATGCCAATGTATGAATCTATTCCCCTATTTCATTATGGTGTTTAATCCAATGTTACCTCTTTAAAAATTTATCTAATTAAAAAAAAAAGAAAACCAGCATTTCCACTCCTAGGTATGTATCCAAACGGGTGGGGGCACTAATTCAAAGGAATATATGCATTTCTACACTCCCTGCAGCACTATTTACAATAGTGAAGTTATTGAAACAACCGAAGTGCCCAACAACAGATGAGTAGAGTAAGATATGGAATACATACACAATAGAATACTATTTAGCTATTAAATAAAAAGTAAAAGTAGTCTTATATTTTGCAACTATGTTGATGGAATTAGAAGGGTTTATGCTAAACAAAATAAGTCAGAAGGAAAAATAAATATACTGAATGGTATGATTTATATGTGGAATGCAGAGAAATATAGGATTAGACAAAAGCAAATCAATAACACATCCTAGAAATCCGACTGTAGAATGGAGGCTACCAACAGGAGAAGAGGAAGGGGGAGAGCAAAGCAGGGATGTTGCACCATGGACTATGGTGGAGAACTATGGGCACTTGGTGTTGGGTGTGGTGTAGCGACACTTGAAAGTAGTGTTCATATACCGCTGTATCAGATACAGTGTTGTAAACCAATGTTACCTCAATTAAAAAAAAGTCAAATAAATAAACGAAAACAAACCCTTAAAACAGTACTAATTGAGAATGGGAAATGGATGTAGATAACCCAAATGAAAGGAAGTAACAATAATGGAGATTGTACTTAATAATGGATTATTAGACATCTAATAGAGGATTCATTTTATGCAGTTACTAGAACAATATGGTCAAGCAAATTTTGTGCTAACTTCCATGTGCCACATGGACGTTTTAATTAACCTGTCTTGTGAGTCACTGAGCCTTTATGGATTCCATTTATATTTCATTATGGGAATATGACATTTATTTCCTCACGCCATTCTTACTTTTTTCAATCAGTGCTATAAAAATATATATTGAGCAAATGTCACTGCAAAAGAGGCAATGGTATGGTATTGGTCAGTACTCCAGGTGGCTGTTATTGACTGCAAAAAATTTAGTAATATAAAGAAAATGCCTGAAGTTTCCTACTGTGACCTTTAAAACATAGAAATGGTATCCTAATCTTTTTTAATTGACTTGCAGCAAAACTAAAAAGAAAAAGCTTTGTAATTTGTGAAAATCTGAGAATTAACTTTTTCCTTTTGAAGTCTCTAAAGCAACATAGTTATTTCCATCCACTTAAAACCAAATCTATACTTTCTTGATTTTGATATTCTTAGCACACAAATGTCAAGATTATGCTTGATCTCTCCTAGGTAAAAAAACATACATCTGTGGCCACTAAAGTGGATGCATCAAAGTCATCTGCATAGTTTCAATTCCCTCAGCACCTCATAGGGAGAATGTTATTCTTTGTATATACCCATCAACTGACAATCTTTCAGTAATTAGGACAACTTCTCATTGCTTTGTGGATGTTGAGAGAAGAAAAATATTATGAGTGCTTAATGAAATGTACCATGACCTTGTCTAAGGTAATCTTATTTTCTTATAGGATAAAAAGAAAAGGCAAATAGGGCCTCCCCGGTGGCGCAGCAGTTGAGCGCTGCGCTGTGGAGCTGTCGGCAGCAGCAATGCGAGTTCGACGCCTGGCCGGGGAGAATACCACATGGCGCGGCAGACCTCTCCTGCCTCCCCGCTGCTCCCCTCAGCAGTGTATTTTTGATCTGCCTGTTCTGCTCCCCATTCTGTCTCTGGTGAACCCTCTCACCACCCCACACCTCTGGCCTGTACCCCAGCTTGTATGTATAAATAAATAAATCTTTAAAATAAAAAAAAGGCAAATAGATATTAAAGAGATTCAATAAAGGTAAAATAAAAAATAATGCTCAAAGTAAATATCAGGTAAAATACAAAAACTGGAAGAAATTGATTGTACCTCTTGGTTGATCTCCTGAGGCAGATAAAAGTAGTGGGGACATGTTCTGTTACTCCCTGCATGTAGAAGTCATACTTGGAAACAATACACTGACATCTCTGCCATGCAGATACCTTCAACAAGCTGATGTGCTGAATCAGCTCTTATTATTTAGGAACTTTCTAGGCCTTCTGATTGACAACTGCAATGTGTGTCATAATGGTCTTCTCTTTGCCAGTCAATTTCAATGAGAATGTAACAAAATTACGTGGAAGACCATGAAGATCAAAGGCTGAAAAAAAAAACTAGGCCAAAAAAGAATAAAAAATATCAAAAATACTTCCCCAAACATGAAAATAGCAAGTGGATTGCTCCAGTATTAGTTAGAAAATTAAAGAAACCCATGATCACTAACCTGTGGTTAGACAATCCACAAAATACACTGGCAAGTATAACATTAAAATATGTTTTAGAGCTTCCATTAATAAAATTTTATCCCTAGACTCTGTCTTAATGCTCATAACTATCCTCATTTTTCTTGACCTGAAGACTTAAAAATTTTTTTTTAAGATTTATTTATACATACAAGCTGGGGTGTAGGCCAGAGGTGTGGGGCGGTGAGAGGGTTCACCAGAGACAGAGTGGGGAGCAGAACAGGCAGATCAGAAATACACTGCTGATGGGAGCAGCGGGCGAGGCAGGAGAGGTCTGCCCCACCATGTGGGATTCTCCCCGGCCGGGCGTCGAACTCGAGTTGCCGCTGCCGACAGCTCCACAGTGCAGCGCTTAACCGCTGCACCACTGGGGAGGCCCTTGACCTGAAGACTTTAGACCTGAAAACCACAAACTCATTGACATTGACTGCATGATTACTAATACTAAGTATAAATATCAGAAAAGTTTTGGCTAATAATTTTATTTGTTTTAGCATCCTCAGTTGTTACTATTTCAAATCCATAAATCCTTTATCTCCTAAACAAAAAGCATATACTCTCCTAAGCAAAATGCATTCTGCTCTAGATTCCAAGGATATTTTATGTGCCATTTCATAGTAAGCACCTATAATTTTTAAACTATATCAAAAGTTATCAATATTTATGTATTTTAAGGAAGGAAATTTTCAGAAGCATTATACAATGTAAGAGAGTAATCAGAATTTCCGGAAACTTTTAGTTTGTTAATACTCCTTTTTAGTCATATGAAATATTAATTGAATCACAGTGTAGGGCAAATAAAAGAGGCATCAGGGGCCTCCCTGGTGGCACGACGGGTTGAGCGCAGCACTATGAGGCTGTCCGGAGCCACTGCAGCACAAGTTCGATACCCGGCCAGGGAGATTCCCACATGGCACAGCAGATTTCTCCTGTTTCACCCGCTGTGCCCCTCAACAGTGTACTTCAGTCAGTTGATCTGCCTGTTCTGCTCCCCACTCTGTCTCTGGTGAATCTTCTCACCACCCCATACTTCTGGCCTACACCTCAGCCTGTATGCATAAATAAATCTTCAAAAAAAAAAATAAAAGAGGCATCAGGTTTTTCTGCCCTACTACCACTAGATTTAATGATGGGCACCTGCAGTCTTGCATGTGTGCCTTGTGGTGGCGTGCACATGTGTGAGTGGGTGCATCTGGGCCTGGAGGTCCAGGATGTAAGGGCAACATTACAGAAGCAGCAACGGTGGAAGCAGGGGCAGGGGCAGGGGCAGGGCCAGGGGCAACGATAACGGCAGTAGCGGCAAAAGAAGTAGCAGCGACAGAAAAAGTGGCAGGAGCGGCACTAGCAGAGAGCCCAAAATCTGAAAATTTGCCTGGGGCTAGGAGGCCTACCAGCTTCCTGGCCCCCCTGCCCCCTTGCCTGCCCTGTACATGGTTGCCTCTCTACAGAAGATCATTAAAATCCTTCAAAAGCCACCAAAGGATCCAGGACTCCTTCTTGACCCATCTGCCTGAATCATTGGAACCTGCCTGGTGCCCTGCTGGCACAACACACAGCATGGAGAAGTTTGAGCATCTTGATGAAAGAGAAATTGATAGATTTACTTTAGTGATATTCTATTTTTTGGAAAGGAAATAAATAAAAAAATAATATTGTTAATATAATTAACTTCTATGAGACACCTAGTTCTATTAATAATTCAAGGTGATTTTAAGGGTAGTATTGGTGGTATTATGTAGAAGAATAAAATATGTTGTTAGTTGACAATAGAACCAGGTAGAGATAGTGCTGCCTGGGAAAGGCTAATGATTTGACATGCTTTAAAAGTAGTCCTTCTTTCCTTCCTTCCTCCCTCCCTTCCTCCCTCCCTCCCTCCCTCCTCCCTCCCTCCTCCCTCCTCCCTCCTTCCTTCCTTCCTTTTATGCATACAAGCTGGGGTGCAGGCCAGAGGCGTGGGGCGGCGAGAGGGTTCACCAGAGACAGAGTGGGAAGGAGAACAGGCAGATCGTGAAAATACACTGCTGAGGGAGCAGCAGGTGAGGCAGGAGAGGTCTGCCGGGCCATGTGGGAATCTCCCTGGCTGGGCGTCGAACTCACGTTGTCCCTGCTGACAGCTCCACAGTGCAGTGCTTAACAGCTGTGCCACCAGGGAGGCCCCCAAAGTACTTTTACTTTAATATTTATTAAACATTTATTGAGAAGAAAGGCTGACTAATCTGTGAGAAGTGAAAATTGCAGTTCTCACCTCCCTTTGTTATCTTTTGTTTTTTAAGATTTATTTATTTATTCATAAAAGCTGGGGTATAGGCCAGAGGTGTGGGGTGGTGAAAGTATTCACCAGAGACAAAGTAGGGAGAAGTAAGGCAGATGGACTGAAGTACACGGCTGAGGCGAGCTGTGGGCGAGACAGGAGAGGTCTGCTATGCCATGTGGGAATCTCTCTGGCCTGAGATTGAACTCGTGCTGCAGTGGCTCTGGATAGCTTCATAGTGCTGTGCTTAATCCGTTGAGCCACCAGGGAGGCCCCCTATTGTTATCTTTAATAACTTAATTCAGAACCAAATTTACATGCCCCTCTAGCAGTTATCTGGACTCATGCACCTTAGAAGGCAGCGCGAGATAATAGAAATACTGAAATAGATATAGATAGCTGTCCCTGATTCCTAGCACAGAGGTCCTAGAATCCTTGTAAACTAGAAGTGTTAGCATTTCAAACACTAAGACCACATTGTGTTAATGGGGCAACTCTGAATGGGCTCTTGCATGACTCTTGGATGGGGTCTGGACACCAGAAACACCAAATCATGAATAGAAGTTTGGACTCCTCAGGACCATTCTCCTTCTCTCCCTATACACACATGTCCAGAGAGAGGAGAGGAACTAGAAATGGAGTTAGTAATTCATCATGCCTATAAGAGGAAGTCTCTATAAAACACTAATACTGTGAACACTAATAGTATGAACTGCATGGAATTACAGTTTAGTAAACAGAACAAACTAAAAGGGTGATGCAGCTCAACTGCACAGAGACCGAAGCTCCTGCACATTAAGTAGCCTCCTTGATCTAACTAACCTAAGCATCAATTTATCCAGCTGTTCATCTGTATCCATTATCATTTCCCTAGGAAGCTGGCAAACTTCAGGAACTCTGTTACTAAATTCTGTGATTTGCTTTGGCAAATAAGTGGAACTTGAAGAGAAGTTTGTGGGTCAGAATCACAGGTGAGAATCTTGACTTGTGATTGACCTCTCAAATGGGGTGAGGGCAGGTTTGTGGAACTGAGCAGATCATCAGTGGATGGTACACTATAACCAAGTAGATAGTGTTAGGGTTGAGTTAAATTGTAGGCCCCTTAACTGGTACTGAAGATAATTTTTTGGTGGGGGAATTCCCAAACACACATTTGGTAACAGATGTGTTGTAAGAAATTCAGGAGAATTTCAGGAGTGTTGTAAGTGATAGAATAGTGCTACAGTATAAAAGAAACACAACGGAAAGATTAGGGGATTTTTTTTTCTTCAAACACACCACCTACTGATGTTGATAATCCTTCTTCTTGGGTATTTCAAGTTCCTCAAGCCTAAAACACCATTTTCCTTACAAACACACACTACTGTTCCTGATAGTCATAAACTTAATCATTGCTACCTTTATTGGACCAAATAACACTATGATACTATTTATATTGTCTCTTGGGCAACTGGCCTTGGTCATCTTCTTTTTTTTTGGGGGGGGGCGTCTATTTAGCTCACAATGCTTTTATTTATTTATTTATTTATTTATTTTAAATATAATATTTATTTTTGTTATTCGTATCTTTTACATTATTATGTATTCCCCATAAGTTACCACCACCTGTTCACCCGTGGAGCCATCACCATAGTCCTCCGTGCCCCCCTCCTCCCCCCTTTTGAGCCCTCCCCCTCCCCTCCTTCCCTGCTGAATGTTGCTTTCTTATTTGGCTCCCCTATATTCCTGTTATAAGTGAAACCATTCGATATTTTTCTCTTTCTTTCTGGCTTATTTCACTGATCATGATCCCCTCTAGGTCCATCCATGTTGCTGC